>WHVA01000481.1:0-85591 GCA_015179125.1 Gautieria morchelliformis | reverse complement strand
CCGAGGTTGGAGGTCGGAGGGCGAAAAAGGACAAGAAGACGAAAAGATCGGAGCGAAGTGGAGATGAGGGAGTTGATAGCGGCGGTGAGGGATGTGGGACAGAAGTTGGCGAGGTTGGGGAGAGGGTGTGCGAGTTGCTAGGGAGTTTAGGGCTGCGAATGACAGGATGAACAGGCGGATGTGGAGTTCATGAGGATAAGGAGGAGGCGGAATTATTTGAAGCGGATGCAGGGGGGAGAGACTTGGCGGATTATGGGGGACATGGGGGTCTGGTGGAGCGAAGTAGTAGCAGTAATGAGGAGGAGTCAGGCGAGGGGAGCGAGGAGAGCGAGGGAGAGGATATGAGGATGGTGGAATAACTAGTAAATGGATAATAGACTTTTCTTGGATTTTATCGATTTTGTTTTGAAGGGTTTTTGTCATCTAACTACCGGGGTCATGGGGATTAACAGGGAAAACGATCATAGAGCAGTCAAGGGGCCGGGCTTGCCCGGGTAAGAGTCATGGAAATCCGTGACCAGCTCCGAGGCATGATCAAGCTCGGAAGCGAGGATCCACGAGGTTTCTTCGTCGGTACCTTCGTAACCAGTCCACCTAACAAGGTAGAGTAATTTGCAGCTCTTGCGTCTATTATCGATCTTCGAGTCGAGGATTTCGGAAACCTCGAACTCGGGTTCGCCGTCGATAACGACTGGGGGCGGAGGCGGCTGAAATCGGTTTGGTATGGTGTTGGGCGAGGCTGGTTCGAGCATAGATACGTGGAAGACCGGATGGACTGAATGCATGTGTTCTGGAAGTCGAAGGGTGAAGGAGTGAGTACCCGCTCGGGAAATGATCTCAAAAGGACCCAAGAACTTCTCGGCGAGCTTCTTGGTAGGCCGAGTTGTTCGAAAGTACTGTGCCTTTACAAAGCGAGGGATCCTACTTGGAAATCAGGAGCGGGCTTGCGACGAACATCGGCCGAGGCTTGGTAAGTTTTCTGAGCCTCGAGGATGGCGTGGCGAAGTTCTTGGTGAAGCTCGTCCAGGTCAACCACGAAGTCTCGGGCTCGTGCCGAGGCGAGGTCGCGCTCGGGGTGAACTGCGAGGTTCGGATGGTAGCCTTTATTGGCAAAGAATGGGGAGATGCCGGTGGTTGCGCTAGGCGCGTTGTTGTAAGCGAACTCGGCTAGGGGAAGGAGCGAAGCCCAATTGGACTGCTGATAGTTGCAATAGATCCTGAGGTACTGTTCCAAAGTTTGGTTAGCACGCTCGGTCTGACCGTCACCCTCGGGATGATATCCCGAGGTGAAATGCAACCGCATGTCCAAGGCTTTCCCTAGAGAACGCCAGAAATGCGAGACGAACTCGGAACCCCTGTCCGAGGTGACGTGCGAGGGAACTCCATGCTTTGAAAAGACATGAAGGACGAAGAGGTGAGCGAGCTCTTGCGAGGTTATCTTGTCTGTGGTTGGAATGAAGATCACCTGCTTAGTGAAGCGGTCAACAATCACTAGGATGGAGGTGAACTCGGACGAAGGGGGGAGTTGCTCAATGAAATCCATAGATATGGAATTCCAAGGTTTCTCGGGAACAGGAAGTTGTTTGAGGAGACCATAGGGTTTGTGACGTTGCGGCTTGCTTCGCATACAAGTGGTACACGTCTTGCAATACTCCTTGACAAAGGATCTAATCCCTGGCCAAGTATAGTCTCGTCGGATCAGCTCCAAGGTCTTGTTGACCCCGAAGTGTCCCGAGAGAATGTGATCGTGCTTGTATTGCAGGATGCGAAGTCGAAGGTCTTGGGCCGCTGGAACATAGGTTCGGTTGTCAAGTTTGAGAAATCCCTCGGGGTCTGTGGTCCACCTCGGGTCATTAACCAAGCCGAGGTGCGACTTGGCTATGGGGTCCGAGGGGAGGTTTGCTAGTATGTCAGCTCGGATCTGCTCGGTATCAAGCAGTGAAGCGGCTCGGAGTACGATGGGAGCGAGGTTAGTAGCTCTAAGGGAGATGCCAGCTGGTGCTGAGTAAACACTGGCCGTAGGTTCTGCGGGTTTATGGTGGCATAGTCGCTATTCCCCTCTTTAAGGTAGACGTCCCATCGTCTAGTGAGAGAGTCAGGCTTCGTTCCGAGGCGACCTGGTCGGAAGCGTATGGCGAGGTTGAACTGGGAAAGGTATTCCGACCACCGAGCTTGTCGACGGGTCAAGAGCTTCGTAGTTGAAAAGTATTCGAGGTTCTTGTGATCGGTGATAACGTCAACTGGTTCGCCTGAGCCCTCTAGGTAGTGTCGCCAGCGTTGAAAGGCTTCAAAAATGGCGAGGAGCTCCTTGTCGTGAACATCGTAGTTGAGCTCGGTAGAGGTGAATGTGCGGGAGTGGAAAGCGACGGGATGAAGTTCGCCTTCCGAGGTTCGTAGTGATAAGATTGCCGCTAAGGCATAATCTGATGCATCAGTCTCTACGATCAGTGGAAGGTCAGGAATCCAGTGAGTAAGGATAGGGGCGGTAGTGAACGCCCTCTTCAACAGGTTGAAAGCCCGTCGACAATCCTCGGAAAAATTCCAAGGGGTACCCTTGCGGGTAAGTCGGGTGAGAGGAATGGTGATGTCTGAGTAGTTGTGAATGAAACGTCGGTAGAAGTTGGCGAAGCCGAGGAAGGATTGGATGTCGCGAACTTTGCGAGGTTCAGGCCAGTCTTGAATGACCTTTACTTTGTCATCTGCCATAGTGAGGCCCTCGGGAGAGAGTATGTAGCCGAGGAATTCAACCGAGTCGCGATGGAACTCGCATTTGTCTTCTTTGGCGAAGAGGTTGTTGAGTCGTAGTCGTCGCAAGACTTCCTTGACATGTTCAACATGTTTGGAGGGGTCACTGGAGTAGATTAGAATGTCATCCAAGTATACCACCACACAAACGTCCAAAAGGTCGGCGAACACCTCGTTCATGAATCTCTGGAAGGCAGCAGGGCCATTAGTGAGACCAAATGGCATAACCAACCATTCAAAAGACCCATAGCGAGTCCTGAAGGCGGTTTTCCATTCGTCACCCTCGGCCACCCGTACGAGGTGGTAAGCGTGACGAAGGTCAATTTTCGTATAGATGCGAGCATTCTTTGGAGCATCAAGTAAGTCAGCAATCAATCGCAATGGATACCGATCTTTTTTTGAGATTTTGTTCAAACCTCGGAAGTCGACACACAACCGAAGTGAGCCATCTTTTTTGCGAACGAACAATACCGGTGCACCATGAGGCGAGCGTGAAGGTCGGATGAAACCGATGTTTAAATGCTCGTCGATGAACTCGCGAAGTGCTTTGAGTTCGGAAGCTGAGAGAGAGTAGATGGGACCGATTGGTGGCGAGGTCCCTTCTTCGAGGTTGATTTTGATATCGTGAGGTCGGTGGGGAGCTAGAGTGTCAGCGCGTGCTTTGCTGAACACATCTGGAAATTCGTGGTATTCTTCAGGAACATGTTTCCTAATGTTCTCAGGAAGCTCGGAAGAGCTTCCTCCCGATGTTGCCCCTCTGGCGAGGAGCTCAGGCGAAGCCAAATTGAGCTGAAACACTTCGGACCCTTCCAATCTAGATGCGCGCATGAAAGCGGGTGCATTGATTAGGGAAACGAGGGGTGCTTGCAACTTCGGAAGCGAGGTCGGAGGCGAGGGCGAAGATGCCGTAGGCGAGGTCGAAGTCGTAGCCGAAGCTGAGCGGGCTGACGTCGCCGGGGTCGCTGGAGTCGTTGTTAGGTCGATGGTCTTGAAAGTAATACTGCCCAATACCCAGTCAATCGACGGATTGTAGCGGGTGAGCCAGTTGTGGCCAAGTACCATCGAGCAACTTGAGTCGAGCGAGGTTACGTAGAAGGTAACCCATTGTTGTTCGCCGGTCGGAAAGCAAATGCAGAGGTCTAGAGCTTGGGTAATGGTAGTGTTAGTACTACCGTCAAATAGTTTCAAGGGTATAGGAGAGACAGGATAAGCAGGCATGGAGTACTTCTGGACAAATCTGGATTCAATAAAACAGTCTGAGGACCCGCAGTCAACTAATGCAACAAAAGCGACGTTGGGAAGCGAAGGCGAGGTTAGATCTACATTAAGGGAATCTTTGGACAATGAATGAGAAGCGGCGCTGAGTCTGAGCACACGGGTGAGGTTACCGCAATCCTCGGATCGTGTGGTTCCAAGGTTGCTACCTATTTTTTCACCTCCGTAATGGAGGCCGAAGTCCCCTCGTTAGGGGTCTTCGTTGCCCGACCTTTAGAACCGCTACTATTGGTAGACTTGTTCTTCGGGCAGTCCTTGACGACGTGACCTTTGGTGCCGCAAAGCAGACAAAGGCCTTGGTCGACCCGACGTTGGCGCTCCTCGGGAAGCAGTTTGCCATCCTTCCCGAGTTTGCTCGAAATGTCGGGCTGGCTCTTGTTGTTCGAAGAGTTGTTGTTGTTGGAACCCTTGCCGCTGTTGTTAGTCTTGTTGCGGTTCTTATTGTTATTGGAACCACTGGAAGGCTGGTGGTTGTTAGTGGCATTGCTACTGGACTGATTAGGGGTGCGTGCAGGCTGGGAGCTACGACCATTGATCATGGCGTCGTATTCCTTTCGCTCCCAGTAACGGCTATCGCATTCCAGCGCGAAGTTCCTAAGCTCGGCGAGGCTGCGGAATCGAGGGAAGTGAAGTAAGTCGTCCTTGATTCGTTTGGCCAAACCCTTATAGGCAAAGTGTCGGAGGGCCGCGTCGTTCCACTGAGTCCGAGTCGAAGCTCGGGCGAAATCGATAAAGAATCACGCGGCCTTGTGGTGCTCTTTCATAACGATCTTCTCGAGGTCAATCTCGGCTTGGGCCGCGTTGTCGTATGGGCCGAAGTTAAGCTCGAGCTCGGCCTTGAAGCTGTCCCAGTCCTCGAGCCAATCTGGCTCGGGTTGGACTTCGCCGAGGATCGCCGGCTCGAAATATTGCAGAGCCGAGCCGGACAGGTAAGAAATAGCATACTGCACCTTTGAGGCCCCAGTCTTGAACGCGGTGGGGCGATCTCTGAAGTTGAGTACACATTGAAGGAAGAAAGTGCGAAGCTTGGCTTGGTCAGTACCGTCATAACTATCCGGTTCCTTGACCTTGGCTCGTGCTTCGGATTCGCGAGGTTTCGCGAGTTTGATGAACACTCGACGCATAAGCTCGTTGTCCTCGAGGTCACCGAGGTCCTCGGGCGGAAGGTTGGGGAGGTCCCGATCGTTGTCAGAACTTCTAGAGCCATCACCTGGATCACCTGAAGGGTCACCGAGGTTAGCCCTACCTTTGCCTTTGTTACTAGGCTCGGCGGGGTCTGCGAGGGGTATCCCCGGGGACGGGGGTGAGTCATCGGGGGCTTCCGAGAAACGTCGCTGTTCTGAGATACCCCGAAGGGTGCGAGAACGAGTTATCATGGACATCGTGAAAAAAGGGATACGTAGGGTGTAAGCAGTCTGAAAATACTGTTACGATACGATCCGTCGTAAGGTTGACCGAGGTCGGGGACAAAACCCGAGTCAAGGTCCGAGGTTACAGGGCGAGGTTTGGATGGGGAAGTCGGAGAGGGACTTGGCTTCAGCTTATGTGCTGCGCCGACCCTACGCACGAGTCCCAACTTCGGAGGTAAACGAATAAGAGGCGAGGTTCTAGCTTAAGAGGCGAGGCGTAGAAACTAGCTAGGGATCGAAGGGACACGATAGTTGATTTTCAGACTGAGGAGTAGGAATGCATACAAGGGGGTTATATACGGACGAGGTGCAAGTCAGGGGCGAACGGATTAGTGGAGGTCAGGGCGAGGTAATATACGAATGATGCGTGATGGAGCGGAATCAGTAACTAAGGGGATACGGGCATGGGATCAAGGTCGGATATGAGTTCAAGCTCGGGCTCGGGCTCGGGCGCGGATAAGTATCATATGTACTCGGGCACGGATATCACAAGGCTTGGGGCTCGGAAGAAGGTTCTACCGGTAAGTAGCCGGCCAAAGGCCGGGTCCTTACACCTGCTAAGTACATTCCTTTCTATTTTGGAATACGCTTGGACCCCGATAGTGTCCTTGAACCTACATTCTTTTAGTTTATTGTTCAGTGCTGCTAAGAAACATATTGCCTTCCATCCGTATTAACTTGGACTAGTTTTTATGCGGATTGCAACCAAGGTACAAATATTCTTTGAGTCTCGTAAACGACACGTTCTGATAGATTGAAGTGTTAGCAATAACACCAAAGTCTTGAAGGGTTCCAAAACAGCCGTACAGAATGCACGGCAGGTGCGCGCAGCCTAGAACAGCAGGCTGCGGATCCGCAATGCGGGACTGACCGGGGACACCAGGCACAAAATGCCCCCGGAACTGAGAGCACAAAATGCTCCCGATCCCGAGCCTGACCCGGGCCCCAGGGCATATAACAGCCTGCCCCGCGCGGTGTCACAGCCGCGTGAGCGATCCATGGCCCCAACGGAAGGCCAGGGAATCCCTGACCAGGCCGATGTCGTGCCAATGGAGCCGTACGACGGGATCACATGGATGATCTGCGTGGCGTTAGCAGACGCCGCGGACACAGACCCGGAGAAGTCTGTGCTAGCGAAAGCTGGCGTAAAATTGGCTCACCCCGAGCCATATGCCGGGGGATCTGACCTCGAAGAGTTTGAAATCTCCGTGGCAGCCATCCTGCAATGGCTGAAAATGAATTGCCTCCTAGGGCCAACCAGCATGCAGGTCGGCTACATGGGCACTCACCTCACCAGCGAAGCCCAGGAGTGGTTCCTTCGAAACGTTGAACGCTTCGATCGCCAGGTCCGCAGCTGGACGCTGGAAACTGTGATGCAAGGCCTTCAAAAAAGGTTCTTGCACACACTGACATACCATCACGCATCGAATAAATTTGACGTGGTCATGCAGGGCATGAAAACCATTCAGGAGATGCTGAACGAGCTCACGAAATACGCGGCACATATGATACAGCTGCCAGACGATTACACATTGCGGAGACGGTTCGTATCGGCACTGCGCGAAACGCTGCACAACGAGGTCCTCAAAAAGGGCTATAATGCCGAGAGCAGCTCAATAGAGCAACTCTTCGAAATGGCCCGGATGATCAAGGAGGCATCCCGATACAACATGGGGATGGGCCGCGCAGAAAGCGCAGCAGCAACGGCAAGCGCTGCCCAGCTCACAGGGAGCAAGCCGTTGACACAAACGGGCCTGACCAGGCCCAGCCTGTTCTCAAGAAGTGGAACAGGACAACGGCTACCGCCATCATGCCCAGCGCAAGCTGGACACCCGCCTGAAGCTAAACAGCCTCAAGCATCAGGGTCGTCCCCACGACCTGCCCCACCAACGAAAATGTTGGGCCGGCCTAATGACAGACCCAGCGGCAGCCAAAGCAACACCACGTGCTTTGAATGCGGCCAACCTGGCCACAAGAAGGCAGAGTGCCCCCAGCTTAGGTCCAGTATAAGGACAGCAGCCATGAAGCACGACGATGAGGCCGAGGATCCGGAGACGGATCTTGGTCAAAATTCTCTTCAACAGATTGATGAAGAGGGGGAGGGTGTAAGTGTAGAGGACAGGAATTATAGGCAGTAGGTATGGACTTGTTATTCAAAAGAATAGACTAGAAATCAATTCACTCTCTCAGTGAATTTAGTGGTCACTATAAATATATTATACACTACCTAGAAATCAATTCACTACAGAACATTTCTAGGTTAATAAATGCAAAGACTACTAGACTAATTTACTTGCCTCTCTCAGTGAATTTAGTGGTCACTGAGAGAGGGGGAAATGTGTTCCACTGCGCATGTACTACTACCCGGCCCTTTAGCGCCCAAGGGCTCGCGCGTCGAAGTCATTTCAGACTCCGCTGGGTGCAGCCGCTTGTGAAAGTAGGAATAACAAGATGAAATAGAGAGATAAGAAATGAGTGGAAAATTTTGAAAATAACCAGAGAAATGGATGCATAATACAAGAGCAATGTGAGAAGAAATTGGAAGGCCACACAACAAATTGGATATATTATGCTTGATTTTGGTGCAGGAGCATAAATGCACCCAACAGTAAGGGCAACCCTGGCTGGTTGTGGAGATCACACTACCACACAACTGACTGACAAGGGGAAATCCAAAGTATGTATAAATGAACAGAGTATACAAGAGAGGGGATTCTCACCTGACAAGGGGAAATCCAAAGAGAAAAGTCTAAGGACCCCCAATGTCAGCGAGCCCGTATTATACTACGCTGCGCAGCCAGGGACAACACTTGACACCCGCCATCAACCCTGCATCTCCCTGACCACCCTGACCCTTGATCAACCCTTGATGCCACCTATTACACGAGTCGCTTGATTTCCGACACTGTTCCGAGAGTGGAAGTTGGAAATTGGAGTGGAACTGGCAAGGCGAACAGAACTGGTGGAAGTTCTCCCAGAAGCGGAATCATTTCCGAAAGCGGAGGCGGAGATGGATTCGGAACCAGAAGCGGAGTCGGAAATGGAGTCGGAACTGGGTGTGGTGTCAGAACTGGAAATGGAAAACAGGGTGTCCCCTGACATCACCCCCCCTCTAGCGTGCTGCATCCTCGAAGCACGGGACACGAGGGATTGAAATGCCAGCGAGCGGATTTGGCGAGGGGCACCGGGGTGTGTCCTATAGAACTCACGGAGTTTGTCTGGAGCGGAAACATCTTGCTCTGGGACCCACGAATTCTCCTCATACCCATACTCTTCCCATTTCACGAGGAATTAGAGTCGTCCTCGCACCAACCGGCTGTCCAGGATCTGTTCCACTAGTGCTCTTCCCCATCTACAATTTCCAGCGGAGGTGGCGGACGAGCCTTCCGACCTGGAATTGGGTCCTCAAGCATAGGGAGTAACTTCACCACGTTGAAGACGGGGTGGAGGCGGGACATGGACATCGGAAGTCAGAGGCGGTATGCATTCCGTCCAACCCTCCGCATCACTGTGAAGGGCCCAAGGTAGCGGTGGGCAAGCTTCTGTGAAGGGTGTGTGGTGCAGATGTCACTTGCATCTAGATACACCTTGTCTCCAACTTGGTACTCCGGGGCAGGAACCCAGCATTGGTTGTAGTACCTTGCCATGTCATCCTTGGCCTTCGCAAGGGCTGACTTGGCTTCTGAAAGGGTGGAGTCCATGCGGTCTCAGAACTCATTGACTGTCTCGAGTCAGGACTCTGCCTGGCATGGCTCGAAGCCCATCCGCGGGTGTCATCCGGAGTCCAGCATGAAGGGAGTATGTTGTGTGGCGGAATGTACATGGTTGTTGTATTGGAATTCCGCCAGTGGAAGTAACTCATCCCAGTCATCCTGCCTCTCATTGACAAAGAGGCGGAGATATTGCTCCAACTCCTGATTGACCCGTTCCGTTTGTCTGTCACCCTGCGGATGGTATGCTGTGGTGGTAGCCAGCTTTATGCCGAGCAGGCGGTAGAGCTCCCAAGTCAGTTCCGCGACAAACTGCGGACCTCGGTTGGAAACAACTTGCTTCGGGAGCCCATGCAACTTCCAGACATGTGCAAGGAACAGGCAGGCTGCTCCGAGGGCTGTGATCGTCGTGTGCATCGGAATGAAGTGGGACACCTTGCTTACCGAATCCACGACGTTCATGATCGCGTCGTAGCCATGAGACTCTGGGAGTTCAACGATGAAGTCGACACTGATGGTGTCCCAGCGGGATTCAGGAATCGGGAGCGGAACAAGTTCTCCGACGGGTGGATGTCGTTGTGCTTTGGTTCGGAGACAAAGGTCACATGTCTTCACGTACTGTCCAATGTAGTGGGACATCTGAGGCCACCAGTAATTCCGAGCCACTAACTCCAGCGTCTTCCACCTGCCAGCATGCCCAGCAACCTGCGTGTCATGGTGCTGGGACACGATGCAGCGGCGGAGGTCCGCCCCACCTGGAACATAGACCTTGCCTCTGAAGTGGAGCAGTCCATCATGTTCCGACCATTCCACTGCCCGTACAGACCGTGAGTGCCCTTTCCGAAGTTCCTCCACTGCCTTCACGACCGACTCTTCCTTCTCTCCATTCCGGTACTGCCTCCAGATGTCCCAGAGCATTTCCGCTTCCACCCCAACCGCAGTCACTCCCTCTAGGGCGCGGATTGCACAGAGACTAGGGCGGAGCAGTGTCCTATCCGCGTTGTCTCCACTTCCGCTCCCATGATCTGCACAGCGGGATAGGGCATCGGGCTTGCCCATGGTGTGGCCGGGGCGGTGGTGGAGAATGAAGTCGAACCGGGACAGGTGTAGGGACCACCGTGCTTGTTGTCAGTTCAACTTCTTCGATGTGCGGAAATACTCGAGGTTCTTGTGGTCTGTCCAGATCTCAAACGGGCATAGAGCACCCTCGAGGAAGTGTCGCCACTCCTCCAGCGCTCAGATGATTGCCAGCATCTCCTTGTTGTGGATCTCATAGTTCCGCTCGACCGGACTAAGGCTTTTAGAGAAGAAGGAAATCGGACGCCATCCCCCATCATCTTCCGATGACTGTTGTGACAAGACTGCTCCGGTAGCTGTGTCGGAAGAATCCGCCTCGACTTGATAAGGGCGAGAGTCATCGGGAAAGATCAGGACCGGGGCGGAAGTGATCAGCTCTTTGAGTTTGTCAGAGGCCTGTTCCGGCTCTCCCCACTGCCATCCAACCTCCTTCTTGGTGAGGTTGAAGAGGGCATGAGCGTGGCAGGAGAAGTCCTTGATGAACCGCCGGTAGAAGTTGACAAACCCAATGAAGGACTGGACCTCTTTCTTGTTCCGCGGCACAGGCCAATCCGATACACCGGAAACTTTGACTGGGTCCATTTCCACTTTTCCTTCTGACACAATCACCCCAAGATATTCTATCCGCGTCCACTCAAATTCGCACTTTTCCGGCTTGAGACACAGGTTGTATTCCCGGAGCCGTTCCAGCACTCTCCGCACGACTTCCCGATGTTCCGACATTGTTTTTGTGAAGATGAGGATGTCATCGAGGTAGACACAGACAGCCCCTTCTGCTATCATGTCACGGAAAATGTCATTCATCATCGTCTGGAATGTGGCGGGACTGTTGGTGAGGCCGAAGAACATGACCTGTGGCTCAAAGAGTCCTCGGTTGGTGCGGAATGCGGCCTTCCACTCGTCTCCCTCCCGGATACGAACATTATTGAAGCCCCAGCAGACATCCAGCTTAGTGAAGTACCTTGCCCCGCGGAGTTGTGTGATTAGTTCGGAAATGAGTGGAATGGGGTACTGGTTCTTGATCGTGATCGCATTCAAGGCCCGGTAATCCTGCACAAGTCTGAGTGAGCTGTCCTTCTTCTTGATGAAGAACACCGGAGATGCCATGGGTGACTTGGAGGGGCGGATCCTCCCTGTACGGAGGTTTTCCGCAAGGAATGCATCGAGCTCTACCTGCTCCTTGGGTGACAGCGGGTAGACTTTGCAGTTGGTGGGCTTTGACCCAGGCTCCAACTCGATGGCATGGTCCCACAGCTTCCGTGGAGGCAGGGCATCAAATGACTCCTTGGCAAAGACGTCCTCGAACTCCCGCAGGTACTCTGGAATTTCCGCCTCCACTCTATCATGCTTCTTGGATGCTTCAGCAAGGCGTTGCAAAATATTTCCGGTGGCACAGATGTGTTCCGCTTCCGGTGGAAGGTTTACGTACAGCAAGCGCTCCCCTTCCACCAGAGTGTCTTCCGGGCCGAGTCGGATGACCTCGGAGTCGGAATTGGAATTGGAATTGGAAGTGGGACCTGGTTCAAATTCCGCTTCCGAATCTTCTTCTGCAAGCAGTGGATGGGGGCCAGAACGACATGTCTGTATGAGCCGTTCAGTCTTCCGCTGCTCCTGGCACTCCTTCCGCACTTCCGACCGGCACATGTGACACTTGGCTGGGCATCGACTCATCAGTACTTTCCGAGTCTGCCAGTTGATCTCCGGGTTGTGCTCCTGAAGCCAGGTAAATCCGAGGATGACGTCTTGCTTCCCCAGGCTGGTGACTGCAAAGGAAGTACATTCTGAGTGTCCATCGTAGCGGAGAATTGTGTCTACTATCTCCGTGATGGACCCTGCCTCATTGGGGATTCCTGTTACGATACGATCCGTCGTAAGGTTGACCGAGGTCGGGAGCGAAACCCGAGGTATGGTCCAAGGTTACAGGGCGAGGTTTGGATGGGGAAGTCGGAGAGGGACTAGGCTTCAGCTTATGTGCTGCGCTGACCCTACGCACGAGTCCCAACTTCGGAGGCACACGAATAAGAGGCGAGGTTTGGCTTAAGAGGCGAGGCTTAGAAACTAGCTAGGGATCGAAGTTATATGATAGTTGATTTTCAGACTGAGGAGTAGGGATGCATACAGAGGGGGTTTATATACGGGGTGAGGGTACGAGTCAGGGGCGAACATATTAGTGGAGATCAGGGCGAGGTAATATATGAATGATGCGTGATGGAGCGGAATCAGTAACTAAGGGAACACAGGCATGGGATCAAGGTCAGATATGAGCTCTAGCTCTAGCTCGGGCTCGGGCGCAGGATAAGAATCATATGTACTCGGGCACGAGTATCACAAGGCTCGGGCTCAGAAGAAAGTTATACTGGTAAGTAACCGGCCAAAGGCCGGGTTCTTACAGTATCCCCTCCTTATGGCCGAGACCCTCGAGGCCATAATATGAACAAGGTTCGCCTATCCTCGAATCTAGATCCCGGCCCGATGTTAAGTCGCCGGAAAGGCGAAGCTTAATCGTAGCCGAGGTTAGATAAAGGGTGGGTAGGAGGCAGCAAACCCAAGTGCCAACGAATATGGTGCGCCCCCAAGCCCTCTTTAACTCTGCTATCGACGAAAACAGCGCGAACAACGCGTTCGACCAGACCCTGCTGTCTGAGGAGGACGGTCCCTCGGGCGAGGTTATGCCCGAGGTTCGACCCGACGTGGTCCCGCGACCCATCGAGGATGCAGGGGCCATAGATATGCGGAAACCGTGGCAGGAAGGGCCCAATGGCAAGAAGGTGAGTACTGTCGTTGTCTGGTAATGGACACTGCTGACTTGTACAGTATAAACGCATGTTGTTCTCGTACCACCCCACCGACTTGTCCCTATACGGGTACAAGCTCGCCGACGGAGGACCTTGTGAGTGGCAACTCGTGACCAAGGCCGAGGCGAGGTGTGCGCACTGCGAAGAGCGCGACTATACGTGCCTTCGGGCTGTTAGCCTCGCCGACCAGGGTGCCTGCGTGTGGTGCAGGACACGCTCCTTGGGCTGTAGTATAGCCCATGGTCGTCGCAGCAAGGCGACCCCAGGAAAAGGTCAGGCGAGTGCCGTGGGCAAGAAGCGGGCGAGGAGCGAGGACACCGAGGACGGACCGAGGCCGAGGAAAGAGGCCAAGGTTCGGGACGAGGTTGCAGAGGATGACGACTCAAGTGACTGGGTCGAGCGGAACCTTGAGATGAGGGTGGAGCGGATGGAAGCGAGGTTGAGTGACGAGAAGGGTAAGGGGTCAGAGGGAGCGAGGCAGAGTGAGGGGTCAGAGGGAGCGAGGCAGAGTGATGGGAAGGAAGCCGAGGTAGGGGAAGCCAAGGTGGAAGGTCGGAGGGCGAAGAAGGACAAGAAGACGAAAAGGTCGGAGCGAAGTGCGGAGATGAGGGAGTTGATAGCGGCGGTGAGGGACGTGGGACAGAAGGTTGGCGAGGTTGGGGAAAGGGTGTGTGAGTTGTTGGGGAGTTTAGGGTGGCGAATGATAGGATGAACTGGGCGGATGTGGAGTTCTTGAGGATAAGGAGGAGGCGGAATTACTTGGAGCGGATGCAGGGGGCGAGGGACTTGGCGGATTATGGGGGACATGGGGGTCTGGTGGAGCGAAGTAGCAGTAGTAATGAGGAGGAGTCAGGCAAGGGTAGCAAGGAGAGCGAGGGAGAGGATATGAGGATGTTGGAGTAAACTAGTAAATGGAATAATGGAATTTTTCTTGGATTGTATTGATTTTGTTTGTTTGTTCGATTGCGAGGGGATTTTGTTATCTAACTACTGGGTCATGGGGGTTAAACAAGAAAACGATCATAGAGCAGTCAAAGGGCCCAGCTTGCCCGGGTAAGATTCCTGGAAGTCAGTGACCAGCTCCGAGGCATGATCAAGCTCGGAAGCGAGGATCCACGAGGTTTCTTTGTCGGTACCTTCGTAACCAGTCCACCTAACAAGATAGAGCAGCTTGCAGCTCTTTCATCTATTATCGATCTTCGAGTCGAGGATTTCGGAGACCTCGAACTCGGGCTCGCCGTCGATAACGACTGGGGGTGGAGGCGGCTGAACTCAGTTTGGGATGGTGTTGGGCGAGGCTGGTTCAAGCATAGATACGTGGAATACTGGGTGGACCGAATGCATGTGTTCTGGAAGTCGAAGAGTGAAGGAGTGAGTACCTGCTCGGGAAATGATCTCCAAAGGACCCAAAAACTTCTCGGTGAGCTTCTTGGTAGGCCAAGTTGTTTGGAAGTACTGTGCCTTTACAAAGGTGAGGGATCCTATTTGGAAATCAGGAGCGGGTTTGCGGCGAACATCGGCCGAGGCTTGGTAGGTCTTCTGAGCCTCGAGGATGGTGCGGCGAAGTTCCTGGTGTAGCTCGTCCAGGTCAACCACGAAGTCTCGAGCTCGTGCCGAGGCGAGGTCGCGCTCAGGGTGGACTGCGAGGTTCTGTTTTGGAACCCTTCAAGACTTTGGTGTTATTGCTAACACTTCAATCTATCAGAACGTGTCGTTTACGAGACTCAAAGAATATTTGTACCTTGGTTGCAATCCGCATAAAAACTAGTCCAAGTTAATACGGATGGAAGGCAATATGTTTCTTAGCAGCACTGAACAATAAACTAAAAGAATGTAGGTTCAAGGACACTATCGGGGTCCAAGCGTATTCCAAAATAGAAAGGAATGTACTTAGCAGGCGAGTTTATAAATGGACTGCCCTGATAATCTACCAGTGCACAGCAATAAAACGAGGGATGAACGAGTTTTAGAAGTGACTTGTGAAAGTCTCTAATCAGGGAAATCGACTGATCAGATCGTCTTGGGTATTGGAGTGCGAATGGCAAGACTATCAATTGACAGACTCACTCTGTAGAATTACACCCGGAGGATTAGTCTAGGTGGCTAAGCAGAAAAGTATCTACTTAACAAGGAATTAGACACTAAAGTAAGTGAATAACCCTAGCTGGGATTAGCAGCTTAGTAAGATGCAAGTCACACGAGGTCACGTGGATAGAAGATGTTAGATTGCTAGAAAGATGATTCAAGGAGGTCAGAATGGCCTCCTTTTATATTGTAAAATACACAGGATTATGTAAAATGGGGTTCTTCTATCTATTAGGCGAGTGATGTCATAAGTAAATATTTGCACTGCTGAAACACACCCTCGTAACTATTGCGGCGTGTTTGTGCAAAGAAATTGGAAATAGATAGCCAATCACCTTCCCTGGTTTGCACAGCCTTACACAGCCTTGCACTGCCCTGCACAGCCCTACACAGCCGCTATGACATCAAGGGGCCTATTTGGTGTCGTAGCGTTGCGTTTGGAGGATCCTTCATCCAATAGGCTTTATCAAACCTGCACCCTAGTTTTGGCTTTGTACATCTTTGTGTGACTTTGTACGCAGCCTTGCACAGCCATGGTTGCTATGATGCAAGTCATGTGCCAGCTGGGTTTGAATTGCACAGGCTTGTGTAAGCGGTAGGGGACACATTCAGACTCAGTGGCTGAGTTTGAGTGAGCCAAGGTACCGGAGTTGTAGGTGCTTGAGTGCCTGCAACTCCGAGTTTACGGTTCGTGGGAAGCTCCGGTCGGAGTTTGAAACTGAGCGGCTGTGGCAGAGTTGTGGACGTGCGTGGGTTCATAACTCTGCCTGACAGACTAAGGAGTTTTTGAGCCAGGGAAGCCAAGTTAAATGGCGAACAAATAAGAGGAAATTCAAGGAATATTTGAATAGAGTTCTCCCAACAATAGCCATGTGTATTAGCTACTATCAGCTGGGAAAACAGGGTTTCAAAGCGATTTTAATCCTTTTTTCGCGAGGCTTTTCATTAGCAACGGTTCCCACACAACGGCTTGCGTGAGCTGTTCGTCAGGCAGCTGATCAGTGTGGCTGTGGGCCATTGTCTCTTCAGCATTCTTCGCTAGTAGCCCGAGTGCCCGTGTGTGGCGGCGCGCGGCTGCGGCTTCTTTACGCTGCCAGTGTGCGACTTCGAGCTCTAAGCTCTCGGTCGTCGTTTCAGAGTCAGGCTCTGAGGCGACCTGCCCCCTAATGATCTGTTGGATCGTTTTATGGCTGTCCGTTGGGGCAGCCGGTTGCTCTTGAGGTTCGTTCCGAACCTTACGTCCTGTTCGACCGGGACAGCTGGCGGCGGCATTCGCTGCTTGTCCCGCTCCTTTCGGCGCGGGTCTTCCACGTCGCAACTGCGTTCGTTGGCTGCGGACTGTCGCGAGCTCGGACGAGTTGCGTCGCGTTCCCTGCGTGGGCGGAGGGCTTTCTGGACGTCCTCCAGCGTGGCTGCGTCTTGCAGCCTGACCTCCTCCGCCTGGTGGAGTTCCTTGCCGATTGCCATTAGGGCGGCGGCGGCGTTGTCAAGCTGTGATGCCAGCTGATCGTGCTTGTGGCGCGTCAGCATGCTTCGGTGCAGCGCAGCCTGCACCTGTTTGTTCAGAGCCTCTGCCGTCTCATGGTCGATGGCGTGAGCCCTTGAGCTCTTGTGACTGGAGCTCGAGTATTCCGAGTCCTGACCATCGTCTGGGGCTCGTCTTTTTTGCCGTTGTCCCCCTTCAGGGACGATCGTCGTCGCTCTACTTCGTGAGCGTCGGTTTGAGTCGTGGCTTTGTGCCCACCTCGACGTTGTTGCTCTACCGTC
This sequence comes from Gautieria morchelliformis, assembly GCA_015179125.1. Lineage (NCBI taxonomy): Eukaryota > Fungi > Basidiomycota > Agaricomycetes > Gomphales > Gomphaceae > Gautieria > Gautieria morchelliformis. The sequence goes on along the minus strand of WHVA01000481.1, from coordinate 68,728 downwards.
TGACGACGGCGAGACTTCCCTGCCCTTTCCGTTGTCTCTGGGCAGAGGGGAATGGGGGGGCAGCGCCGGTTCATTGCCCGGCATCGTCTCTTCTTCGGCCACGCTCGACGAGACGTGGTCGGGGTTTTCCTCCTCCTCTACTGAGGGGACGAGGGCGGTGAGATCTACGATCTCTCCGTCCTCTATCGTCCTGGACTCTTGGTCCAGGGTAGCATCAGCCATCGTGTCGCTGGGCTGCGCCTGGGGCGTGGACCTCGAGCTCGTTGCTCGTGTCCGTCTTCGCCTGCGTGGAATCATCATGCTCGCAGCTGACAGTAGAAGGTCTACTGGAGGGTCTCAACGATGTTTAGTCATCGACGCAGCGATCTTTTTCAAGATTGCTTCGAATCCACTATCGGCTGGTCGCGTGGCGATCAACCGCAGGATAGTTCAAAAAGGTGTAAAGGATGTCGATCTTAAGACCTTGTATCACAAGGGCACAACAGAACTTGACCAATGAGTGGTATTCTGAATGCTACGTAGTGACAGGTAAGAGTAAGATGCGATGGGGGCCGCTGGCTGGTTCCCACGCATAAACTATACAGTGGGTCCCTAAGGGGCCCACTGGGATTATGTAATAACTAATGTACATGTAGATACACGGGTTATTTACAGGAGTGCACTCTGTCAGAAGCAGTATCTATCTGATGTAAAGTTGCTGGAGCTAGGGTGCAGTGCGCCTTCTTATGCAGTCTCTCCGTCGAAAGACATCGAAATCACCATCCGCTCCTTACTCGTCAGCCCCGTTAGTAGTACTTTGTAATATTCGCACAAATTTTGATTGTTCTCGTGTAGATCTCAACCACTTTCTTTGGTCTCGTCAGATTCCATTTGACATGTACCCCGATTCCCTTTAAAGGTCCCCCCATGATCCCTCTTGTGGTGGACCTACTCGTTTCCCATTGTCCCCACTTGGAGGCAAGTTACTGAAGCTAATTGCCTTTCTCCCAAGTGACCTAACTTCTAGAGTCTCACAATTATGATCGAGTCTGACCATATTTCTTGTCCGAACGTCGACAATCTTTTCCTCCTTGGAAAGTGGCCAAAGCTCCGCATATTGCAACTCAAGAACATCAGCTTATCGCCCACTCACGCCATGCGCGTAGCTCTGAGATCTTTCTTCCCCAACAATCTCACAATTCGGCATCTCGTTTGCTTCCTCTATACAGATGATGACTACAACCTGAACATCATTTTACCCCCCAACTGTCTCCCCCACCTGACATTTTTATATGCGGGAAATCAGATGATTAAAGCAATACTTTCATGCCCGTGTTCACCACCGCGACCGCTCGAGAAACTTCGGGGACTAACCTTGGACAGAGCGTTGTGTCAACAATCTGATTCAAATTTCCAGGGCAATAAGGATGCCTTGCTTGCTGTGAAAATTAGTGGTATCCAAAGACTCGACTATCTCCAGCTTCTGGGGATGTTATTTCCGTGCATTGAATACCTCGAACTGAGCACGACAATTTACTTTGACGACGCGGGATATATTAGACGTCTGTCGATGGTAAAAGATTTTCTTTCCTCGACATACCAACGTTACTAAATTCAGTGAATGTGCAGAAAGGCTTCGCTCGTTTCAGAATCTTAGAGCGCTATACGGAATCCCCTTCGAGTCAAATGATCTGGAAGAAGAAACTCAAGCCAGAATTGTATTGCTCGCTGATATATTTCCTCGACTTGTATTTCTTGACGGGCCAATCGATGCAAATGGAGATAATTCGGGGAGCAGATGGTCTGACTTGGAGGACAACCTATAGTCCCTGGTTAGCTTTCCATATTCCAGATCCATATATGATCGAGGAACAATAATACTGTAACTATAAAATACAAATAGTATATCGTACTCTTCACCCCTTCGAGGCCTCTCATTTGGCACAACCAATTTCTCTGGTCTGTTCATAATATGATATGCTGTGGCATGTAAATATCATGTTCATGTACTACTTGCGCACTCCCTGCCAGGTTTCTTTATCTACGGTGTTGATCCCTGTCAGCCAGGGACGATAGGAGAGTATGGATCAGCGCAGCCATTTACAACGGCGGACGCGCCAGGCGGCACCTTGCTGAGCATCCCAAGGAAAAACCAGGGCGGTTCAGAACACTTCCAGACGTATCAGTGTGGCCACATGATCTATCTACACACATTAGGTGTCAAATTACCCGCCATGATTCTTCCTTGAACTGAGTACTGGTAACCTCTGCCTCCTCCATGGCCCTTCAATCCCGTTGGATATTCACGGCAATGCTGTCTTCATGGGCTTCTGCGCTGTCGCTCCTGGCTGTCGCACGTTCGGGTACTGGTAGTCTTGACCTAGACGTATCCTCGCTATGGATTTTTCCACGTGCTTCGTCTTGTCCAATCTCAGGTCAAGTGTCGTCCCATAACACTACCATTTCATAGTTGACTGCAGGAAACCTATATAAAGTTTAGCGGATCTGGTGTGATTCTAAATATGGCCAGTCGCACGAGAACCCAGGGCCGTGATCGGGGTCACTCAGAAGCTCTATCGACACAGGTTTGTCTCCTAGAGTGTATTCGCGCAATAAAGCTGTAACACGATAGATACAGTCCCGAGATGGGCGGTTGTCGTGAAATAGGTCGCCTGCCAGTAGTATAAAGTCCACCTGGAGGTCGGCGAAATTGTTAGCCACTGTATGGCGAAGTACATGGAGCGACAAGCTACGCACATCATGCTTGACTGCCAGCTGAAGAATTCCTTCGAATGTGTTTATGGCATCTTGTCCTCAGATGGGATCTCTCTCCAGGTAACCTATGTGGTTGTCGGTGGCGAGCATGATGTTGACAGTATCATGAGGGATGAGGGACTACGTACATATGACCTTCTAGGTAACACTGTAGCGCGGGATCGCGGAAGCAAACATACGGTCTGAAATGTTCTTTGACCTCAACGTTTTGCTCCCCACACCCACAGCGCTCACCCTCTCCTCTACCCAGTCTCATAAGAAAGGAAAACAAAGGCAGAAGGCTCTTCCAGGTGGCCAATCCACCACAGCCAATTCTCCGGCCCCACCCGCACTTGTTTTCTCCCTCGCCCAAGTCGCCGCAATCGAGGCGCGTATAGATATTCTTGTTCAGCGTACGTAGCCGGGTTTACGCGAATTCTGATTTGTTGATTGGTGCTGAGGGATGGTGTCTGCGCAGTCGGATACACGGTGCTTGCGTTGACCCAGTGTGTACAGAGCAAAGTCGACTCACGGACGCACGTCGACTGGCTCCAGGGGCTCGTGCCGAGACTTAGGAAACGCCAAGGCGTAGCCATTTTGAAACGGCTGACGGTCCTGCTTGACGAGGACAGCGACAAAGGCAATGGCGTCGTACGTACCCCGTACCTCATATTTCTGCCACTTACCTCCCTATTTTTACACCCTCTCTCCCTACAACCACAGAATGCCCAGAATGACACCCTCCTCTCTCAATATGACATACTCTCACTCCAGCCAACAACCCAGACCTCATTCTCACAGGCCTGTCTCACACACAGCACGCCCTCACCGCAGACCTCGCATATCATCTCCATGCCCGTGACGCTCCCCCGCCTGCCCTTCCACCTCAAGCACACACTCATCCGCACGGCTCTGAAGAATGGTGCGGTGTTCGAGGTTGCGTATGCAGGGGCCGTGGGCGCCGAGACCGAACGACGCAACTGGTGGGGCGGCGCACGCGAGCTCATGCGTGTCACAAAGGGCAAAGGTGTGCTACTCAGTGGGGGGACGAGTGAGGACAGGGAGGTGCGCGCACCAAGGGATGCGGCGAATCTGTGAGCCTTGCAGTCTGCGTGGCGGCCGCCGCACACCTGCTGACGGATACACCGCACGTCTTGCAGAGTGACACTGCTCGGCATACCGCAGAACCTATCTCATGCTGCTGTGACACAGACTGCGAAGTCGGTAGTGCTAAGGGCGCGTGAGTGTGGAATTTATTTGTTTCTTGTTTGGGCAGTGATTTGAAGGGACTGCGGGCAGAGTCGCGGAAGACGTACCGTGCCGTCCTGTCAGAGCCAAGGCTCATCGTGCAGCCTTCGGGGGGAACCTGGGAATGGAGGAACCTGCGCCACAACAGCCTGCACCTCAGCAACCAGTGCTCCAGCCAACCGCACCTCAACACCCTGCGTCACAGCTCGAGTCCACCATGACCCCATCTGGGATGTCGAGCACGCTATCATCCCCTGTGTCGGAGCTACCCCCCTCGAAAGCACCTGACGACTCAGTCTCATTGTCCAATCAACGGCAAGAGCGTTCTCTCTCTCAGCCATCTCAACAGCTCGCAGTGCAGAAAGGCCAGAAGCGGACGCGCGAGGAGGACGGCTGTGCCGCAGCACTTGCACAGCTACAGCACCCCCAAAAGAAGAAGAAGAAGAAGAAGAACTGACCCGGTTTTACTGTACTTAAGGATACACGGGAATCCTACTAAAGAAGCTAGAAGTATATTCATGCACAACTGTGCATGCACGTGTATTGTGATGGTAAGTACTAACTCAGTCGTATCCCCTGCGTAGCATCCTCTCGGCCGTTGAGCTCCGAGTTGAATTCACGTGCCTCTACACAGCCGTTGATTATTGGAGACGTAGCCAACGCCTATAGTGACGCTCATAAATCACCTCGCCCATAACGGGGCGCATTATTTTCACTGTAACGCTCACCGTACAAAGACCTGGAGGTAGCGAGTGGGGACGGGGCATCAGACTCGGGATATGCGGGGAAGTATTATCGGTAGACTGGGAGTGTGGCGGGTATTCTGCATGGTATGTGGCGTTGGTGAAAGCGAGGTCGAGGAGAGGGGCCAGCATTTTGGACATGCCACTTGTATTAATTACCTCTGAGAATAATAAGAAGCTAGATGTAACGGTATATGGAATGACAATACTTATGTTAATTAGGGGCCATATAACCCACGGTAAGCTTGCGGTGTTCAAGTCATTATGTAAGCCTGACGAACTAATTCACAGCAATTTTTTCACGTGACGAAAATCAGAAACCCCATTAAAGTCTGTTCGGCGTGAAACGTTAAACGTCAACTAGCCACTAGTCACTCCTCACTACTATGGCTCTTGATGAAAAAACCAAGCAGGGCATGGAGTCTGGACTTGAGCATGCTGTGCGCATCGTCCGAACCCGCATTTCCCAGTCAGTCGTCTCACAAGTATTCTTTCTTCGCACGGCCGCGGGCCAGGATGATACGCTGCTGCTCTCGACTCAACACAAAAGGCTGACCTCAACCTGGTGGTAGGTTTGAGCAAAATATCCTCCTGCCATGTATGGAATCTAGCCGCCAGTTTGCGTATAGACGGCCTATAGCAGCTGTGAGTCCAGATGGATGTGTATGACCGGTCGCATATGTTTCACACTCTCGTCAGATTCTAGTCAGTGTATTCAGTCTTCTAAGCCTCCTACCTGTTGCATCGTTCATGTGAGATACCACGCATGTAAGGCCTCTATTTAGCCATATATTGAATTGCGACTATAGGGGCTTCGTCATCCTCGTCACTGCCACGTTTGTATCCATTGGCCTTGGAAGCGCCCTCATTGCCTCGACCCTTCTGATCGTTGTGGCAGGTGAGCGTTCGCATTGGCCTCACCGAATATTTTAATCGCGCTTGTCACTTTGTTGTACCGATAGGTGGTGTTTTAGCGTCCATACTCGGCACCCTGCTTGTCGCTTCAATTTTAGTTACCGGCGCAGTGGTCACCGTATTCGTTACATTTCGACTGGTACGGCATCTCGCTTCACAAGGTGACCTCAAGCAAGGAGTTGTAGGCTGGGCACGCGAAACACGTATCGGGCTCAGATGGCCTGCTCCCGAATCCGCAGGGTCTCTTGTCATTAATCACGATCAAGTGAAAAAGGAACCGAGTGTTCCAAGCAGTCTTGAGGAATGGCATCCCATGAGCAATGGGTCAGGCGACAGAGATAGCTAGTTGCGGTTGTTGTGTCTCAACAGAATGTCCTAGCCTGTTGTACTGCTGCTCGTCACTCCTTCGTCTCTCTTTCCAATACAAGCGTACATTTATGTAATTATATCACTGGTTGTTGAAAGGTGTACACAGGAGAATATTCTATAGCCTCACAGTCAGTCATGGCTGGACATCACACACGGAGGCGAGAAGAGTTGGTGATCGCTTGCACACCCTCAAAACGAGGACAATATTCGGCTTTGCAGAGTACATGGCGTCGTCGGGTACTAGATGTCGTATAGCGCCAAATCCTGGAATCTAAACATCCTTTGATAATAACTAGTTAGTATCCTGTGGCATAAATTAAGTAATGACGGATGAACACCTACCGTGCAGCTCGAATCCCTAATGGTAAGGACAATTTCCTCTACTAGATGTTGTGAGCCGTCAACATCAGGTGGAACAGCTGATATCTTTGTTTCCCATTATTCCACCAAGGATGGTCCATGTGATCGCTATCGCGTTTAAAAATTGCGGCTCTTTCGCGTACTGTGGAAAGACCTCCAACGAAGCAGGGCTGGGCTTTCTGGAGAGAAAGCCAAACCCCTGGTGTGGCAGTACAATTCCCGCAATAAGGACACCAGTTTCCTGATGGCGAAGCTTGAAAAACAACAGTATAAGTCAAGCACGTAGGTGATATATAAGGCATGTGAAACATACTTCAAGAACTTGTCTTCCAGGGGAGAGGTTGCTCTCCTGGCCCAGTATATACTCGAGAACTTCGGGTTGCAATCGTGTCATTGAAAAAGCAGATATATCTCCAGCATGGATATTACATACTTTGCAAACCGTGTGAGGAGGAGTAGCGAAAGGGAAAATGGGGATACCAAGGTGCAGGAAATACACAGGTCACGACAACCCAACTATTAGAACACCATCGGAAGAGGGTCGAGCAGAGGAGGTGGTAGGCCCAGTGATGACTGCCGAGTCAGTCCCAAGACGTCAATCGTGCGTTTGACGGAGCGGTTGTCAGAGACGATCAGAAGGATTGGGCATTGAAATGCCCAATGGTTGAGGTCGCCCTCAACAGCAACGTCAGCGCGACCACAGGGTTCGCACCTTTCGAGATGAACCACGGCTATATGCCACGGATAGACCTCCCCATAGCCGTGGACACCCCGTTCAAGGGGGTAGCCCGGTTCACACATCAGGCAAAATGGAACCTGATGGCGGCACACGATGCAATCATAGAGCATTGAGTGACGCAAACGTTTCATGCAAATAAGAAACATATGGCGAGCGACAGGTACGTGGCCAACGACCGCGTCTACCTCTCGACACAAAACTTAACTCTCCCGAAAGGAAGAGCCATAAAACTAGTCCCGCGGTACATCAGACCGTACCGCATGGTCGAGGCTCACAACGACGCCTCGACGGTGACCCTCGATCTTCCCGATGAGCTGAAAAGCCGCCGCATTTCACCGGTCTTCCATTCAAGCCTCGTACGGCGATATGAGGCCAACAACGACGAATTGTTCCCCCGTTGTGAGGCCAAGTCATTTTATGACTTCGGAGCGAATGACGACGAGGAGTGGCTCGTCGACGAGATTATCGCACATCGATGGATAAACTCGACGGACCTGGAGTTCCAGGTCCATTGGACCTTAGGCGACGTGACATGGGAACCCATGTCGTCCTGCAAGGACCTTGAAGCCCTAGATAGCTATCTAGAGCTTAGGGGGGTGAGCAAGCCACGCAACCTCCCCAGACGCCGCTAGATGCGTCTGTCACGTGCAGACCACGTGACGCGCCGGCCATGGTGCGGTTAAATTTTCACCTCGGATCTTTCTGAGGGCGCATCGCTTCTTGGAAGCTAACCACCATCATCCCCACGAAGATGATGCCCCCTAAAGATGGGATGGACGTTGACCCGTCAACGTCCACAACGCGAGCAACGGCCCCAAGACAGGGGGCCACAGACATTCTTCGTGCTCTAATAGACCAGGAGCACTGGATGATCGTGGGATGGGAGGACGCCCTCACCATCGTCCACCCGGACGATTGCGCAACGTGCGCAGACTACGCCACGCACTTACGGGCCTCGACAGGCACCCGCAAGGTCAAGTTGCAGGATGAAGACATCGGCGACGCCGTCGATGCAGCCTGGGGATGTCTCCCAAGGGGCATCACGTGTGACGTGTGAGAAGAGCCCCTCCGGGACATACATGACCTTAAAAAGAGGTCAAAGAGTTGGAACGTGCGGTCGAAGACCGCGACGATGCGCTCGTAACCGAGCGCGCCAATATCAAGGAACTGGAGCAGCAGCTGAGCGCAGCCCAGCTCCAGGTTACCCTGGTCCACGCTGCCTCAAAAAGGCCGCGACATGACTGGGCCACGGACCCAGTGGCCGGGCCATCATCACCTCACGCGAGGGCGCCATTGCCGGCGCACGCAACATCGGGGCTAGTGTCCCGATTGTCAGCACCGACCCCGACAACGACAACGACGGAAGGGCATAGCGCGCCTTCCGACTCTGCGTACGGTGTCCCAGATGGATGGGAGTCAGACTCATCCGTCTGGAAGACATACAACCCGGAAAGGGCACAGCGGCTGGCAGAGCAGCCAAAGAAAAAGCGCAAGAAATTGCGCGGCAATGCCAACACCGTCAATGGGCTAGCCATTGCGAAGGAAAGCGCGATCAGCGCTTACCTAGCGGCATCATCGTCGCACACCATCAACGACCCCGCCCTGCAATGGCGGATAGCACAAGTCGAGGCCCAGTACATCGGGCCTGGCGTGGCCCTTCCTCCACCGGCGGGGACAGTTTATCCTCCCTACCCGGGGGAGGGGATGCTCATCCCACTCGGAGATCCACCGATCTCTGAGACGGGCCTCCTACCACAGCCGGGAGGAAAGGCCCAACAGCGTCGTACTCAATGGTACGACGTCTGCCCACTCGACGACCCACGCTTCGTCGAACTCATAGCACAGGCAAAAGAGACGCCGCAGCTCGCATGTACGCACGAGATGATCGGCGTATTCAAATGCATCGAGCACAAACAACGCGCTCGCAATCCCAAAAGGGATTGTCTCGTGATAGCGGGCGGTACCCCGCATGATATCGCAGCCATCCTGAAGGGTTGGATACACAACCCTGAAGGAATCCCATCCGCCATCTGTGACAACACGGATGGCACCTTCAACCTAGATGACATGGACGTCTGGATGTGGTTGAAGGCCCTTGCACCCCAGGTCAAAGGGGTCGCATCACCTCTTAGGGCGAGGCTACTCGACCTATTCAGCTTGACAGACCAATGGTCGAGCCTCGTCGACGCCAGGGAAGTGCTGACACCTCAGAGCACCACCCTGCGGCTCTCAATCACGGGCCCATTCCCTGTGGAGGGCCGAGCCGGCCCCGACATCCCCCTCGACAAGATCGCGAGATGGTTGGCCCGCTACACGGGGGTCACTCGCGAGCGAGTGGCACGCATTGAACATTATGTTCAATGCAGCATCACCGGCGCGGCATTCAGTGCCGCCGCCCGTGAGGGCCAACAAAAGGTCATCGAGACCAGCCATGTGAGGGCCGCGGTGCCGCAACCCCTCACTCACGCTCAGCTTGACCAAGAGCTGGCACGCTTCCGGCCCCCTCCTCAGACTGAGGACCCGGCCGTTGAGGCCATGCTCCGCGAGGACACTGGCCCTAACACCCAAGCGGATACCACCACTAGTGGTGAGGCCGACCAGCCTCACCCAATCACCACCGATGACGCAGAGGTGCCCCCGGAGGAGTCACGTGCTCCACCGGCCCCGTACGACGACGACATCATCATATCGGCCACTCTAGAGGACTCCCTCATGGTGTTACGTATCGAGATTTCCACTAAGTCGGAACTGGAAAGGACAGCGGCTTCAACTTATAGGTTGCGCCCCCAATGAACTATCGTCCTAGGTATTTCGGAAATGAGCCGGAAGTCGGAAAGTACTGGACCAGAGGTTTGGTCGGAACTTGAGTCGGAACTGAGGCGGAAGGCGGAAGGCGGAAGACGGAAGGCTGAGAGAGAGACTGAGATCTTGCTAGACTCGCTGTGCTAAGAACAGGAGATGGAGCGAAGGAAATCAAGTATCGAAGGTGATTATCTGATTGCAGAATAACAGACATACATGAGGGGGTTTTTATACAAAGCGCAGAGCAACAAGTAATGATGTTGTACTAAACAAATTCCGGAGGAAGCGGAAGTCGAGTACAATGTGTGGGAACTAACCTATTGGGAACAATGGGACTACAAGGGGGGTTCAGGGTAAGGTAGAACAATGGCAAAGAACAAGGGGTCGGGAAAACATATCTGACAACGAACTACAAGGGTGACCGGATATATGGTTTTGATGGATGGCGAGGTGGGTCCGGTGGGTCCGAGTAATAGAGTCGAAAGAACAAGGGAAATGTACAAGGGGCGGAATGTCGGAAATGTCGGAGGGGCGGAACGTTGTGCGGAACTATTGGAGGGCGGAAGGAGTGGCGGAACTGAGGGTCGGAAGTCGGAAATGAACGGTCGTAACAGTATCTCCCTTCTAAGGTCGAGCCCCGCGAGACCACAAGTCGGAATCACGTGACCTGTGAACAAATGCGTCGGAGTTTGAAAGATAGGCGGGAAGCAAGACGCGTCTTCTGTTTAGTCCATCATGAGCACTCCAGTCGACTTCTCCAAAATGACCAGTGCTGAGATGAAAGAACACTTTGCTGACATGCTCGCGCAAAAGGAGTTGGCCGAAAAGCGCGAGGCCGAGGAAGCGGCGCGGAAGGAGAAAGAGCGTCTGGAGGAGGAGCGCAAAGAGAAAGAGCGCAAGGAACAGGAGCGTCTGGAACGGGAGCGGAAAGAGAAGGAGGAGCGTGACCGCAAACGTCGCGAGGAGGAATCGCGCGTCCGTGAAGAACAGCGGAAACGGGATGCGGCCAAAAAGGCTGCGGGAAACAAGGCCGTGGCGGAGAAAACGGAACAATCCCGGGTGAGTCGGAAAGGTTCTGAGTCTCATCCCGAGACTGACTTAAGAAACTTGGCAGAAAATAATCGTCGAATCCGATTCCGAACCGGAGTCGGAAGACACGGCGGAAAACACACCGTCTCCTGAAGGGAAGGGAAAACAACAGGAAGTAGTTCCTGTTGTGAACCTTGTGGCGGATCGGAAAAGGGGGGCGGACGAATTTCAACAGGCCAGGAAGAACAAGATGGCCCGCATTGTCGACCTCCGGGAGTTGGGGCCGGAGAATCCCGTGACCCGGAAACGGAAGACAAGGGACGGGGAAGAAGAAAAGGCGCCCTGCGACACATGCGAGGTGAAGGGGCTTGAGTGTATTTGGTCGGAAAATCCGCGGGAAACCGCTTGCAATCGGTGCCGTGACAAGAAGAGGCGGTGCGTCGTGGACGGTTGTTCCGCGAGGGTGGAGCGGAAAAGGCGGAAAGTCGAGACCGAGGGGCCAGAAACCCCAAAGTCAAAACCAAGGTCGAGCGGGAAAAAAGGCGCGGAAGGCTTTCCGGTGACCGGGCAGTCGGAAACAGCGGTGTTAAACCACTTCACCATGGCGTCGCCCCTACTCGATATCGCCGAGTCCTTGAGGGGGATCCGGAAAACGCAGCGCGGGATCCGGAACATTTTGCTGGAAATGGCAGAGGTTCAACAACACCAAGTGTTGTCATTCCAAAATCAGATGACTGTAATGTCAACAGTTTTGGAGCAGCTGAAGCGGGAGTTCCGGTGGCGGAACGATTTGTTCCGGGACCAACTAGGGTTGCGAGAGGAGCAGGAGAATGAGGCGGGAACGAGGGTGGAGACAGAGCTGGTGAGTGTGCCGATGGGGCATGCGGAAGAGGGTGCGGAAGCAGAGAACGAGGAAGAGGCGGAAACGATGAGGGAACGGTTAGACACGGAGTTGGTGGTCGTCGAGGTAGGAGAGTCGGAAAAGGATCCGGAAGCGGAAAGGGAGGTCGAGGCGGAGACCATGAGGGAGGAGTAGGGTGTCGAGGTGACTTGTAGTATTTTTCTTGAAGTGTCGGAAATTAGCATATCGGAATAATAATCGGATTTTCTTTTGAATTATGACTTGAGAAATGTAAGCAAGCCGTGGTGTCGGAATGAGGTCGGAATTGACTAGGGCGCGGAAATGGGGCCAGGCTTGTCAGGATATGACTTGTGGAAGTCAGAGACGAGGTCAGAGGCGTGGTCAAGTTCCGTGGCGGAAATCCACGAGGTCTCTTCGTCGGTGTTTTCATAGCCTGCCCACTTGACTAGGTACTGGAGTTGGCAGCGGTATCGTCTGTCGAGCTTGGAGTTGAGAATTTCCGAAATCTCATATTCCGGTTCTCCGTCGATGACGACTGGCGGAGGCGGAGGTTGTTCTCGATTCGGAATTGTATTCGGAACTGCTGGCTCAAGCATAGAGACATGGAATACCGGATGTACTGCGCGCATCTTGTCAGGAAGTCTGAGGGTGAAAGAACGACTGCCGGCCTTAGTGATGATCTCGTAAGGACCGAGGTATTTCTCAGAGAGCTTCTTCGAGGGGCGAGTGGTGCGGAGGTTTTCCGCTTTGACAAAGACTTTGTCGCCTATCTCGAATGCCGGTTGCGGAAGGCGTTTCCGATCGGCGGAAGTTTGGTATCTCTTCTGGGCAGCGGTAATGTTCTCTCGGAGGTGCTGGTGAAGGTCGTCAAGTTCCACAACGAATTCTCGGGCTCTTGCAGAGGCGAGGTCGCGTTCAGGGTGGATGGCGAGATTCGGGTGGTAGCCCTTGTTGGCATAAAAGGGTGAAATTCCGGTGGTAGCGGAAGGCGCATTGTTGTAGGCAAATTCCGCAAGTGGAAGAAGGTCGGACCAATTGCTATGTTGGTAGTTGCAATAGACGCGGAGATACTGCTCAAGGGTCTGATTAGTACGCTCCGTTTGTCCGTCTCCTTCGGGGTGATAACCGGAAGTGAAGTGGAGCTTCATGTCGAGAGCCTTGCCGAGTGTGCGGAAAAAGGAGGACACGAATTCGGATCCACGGTCGGAAGTGACATGGGAAGGGATTCCGTGCTTGGAAAAGACATGGAGCACAAAGAGCTGTGCGAGCTGGGCGGAAGTTATGGTGTCGTAGGTCGGGATAAAGATGGACTGCTTTGTAAGGCGGTCAACGATCACTAGAATGGTATCATAGCCAGATGACTTAGGAAGTTTCTCAATGAAATCCATGGATATTGAATTCCACGGTTGTTCCGGGATCGGAAGTTGCTTCAGGAGGCCGTAGGGTTTGTGACGTTGAGGCTTGGCTCGCATACAGGTGGTGCATGACTTGCAGTAGTCTTGGACCATCGTGCGGAGGAGAGGCCAAGTATAGGTGCGTCGGATTATGTCGAGGGTCTTGTTCTGGCCTTGGTGTCCTGAGAGCGGATGATCGTGGCTTTGCTGGAGCACGCGAAGTCGTAGATCGTTGGTGTCCGGAACGTAAATCCGGGACTTGTACCGGAGAAATCCGTCGGAATCGAGGGACCATCCAGGACTGGTGGGGTCATCGAGGTGGGTTGCGGAGGTGGGGTCGGAACGGAGTGCGGAACGGATGTCGGAATGGAGAGACTCGGTGTCCATAATAATTGAGGCGCGGAGTAGCGGAAACTGCAATGCTGTGGCACGCAGGGACGATGCCAGTTGCTCAGTGGAGAATACTGGGCGGAAATTGTGCGGATTAACGCTGGCATAGTCGCTACTTCCCTCTTTCGGGTAGACGTCCCAACGTCTAGTGAGCGCGTCGGGTTTTGCTCCGAGCTTTCCGGGGCGGAAACGGATCACCATGTTGAACTGTGAGAGGTATTCAGACCAGCGGACTTGACGGCGAGTCAAAATCTTAGTGGTTGCAAAATACTCAAGGTTCTTATGATCCGTTACAACGTCGATCGGATAAGTTGGACCTTCGAGGTAATGTCTCCAGATTTTGAAGGCTTCAAAAATCGCAAGTAGTTCCTTATCGTGGACGTCGTAGTTGAGTTCCGGGGCGGAAAAGGTGCGGGAATGAAAGGCGATCGGATGAATTTCTCCGTCGTCGGGTGAAATGATGGAAAGAATGGCGGCTAGCGCGTAGTCAGAAGCGTCGGTTTCGAGTACAAGTTGGGCATCAGGAATCCAGAAACCGAGTATGGGAGCCGTGGTGAAGGCCGATTTGAGGGCTTCAAATGCGGAACGGCATTCCGGTGTGAAATTCCATGGGGCACCCTTCCTGGTGAGACGCGTGAGCGGAACAGTAATGTCGGAAAAATTATAAATGAAACGCCGGTAAAAGTTGGCGAAGCCAAGGAAAGACTGCACATCCTTAACACGTCGGGGTTCCGGCCATTCTTGAATTGCCTTGACCTTGTCCTCTGCCATGGTAAGACCTGTTGGAGAGAGGATGTAGCCGAGGTATTCGACCGTGTCGCGATGCCATTCGCATTTCTCTGCTTTTGTGTAGAGATGATGTTTGCGGAGACAGCGGAGTACTTCGCGGACATGTTCCCGATGTTTTTCCGGTGTGTCGGAATAGATGAGGATGTCGTCAATGTAGACTAGAACGCATACGTCGAGGAGGTCGGAAAATACGTCGTTCATGAATCGCTGAAAAGCGGCGGGAGCGTTGGTTAGACCAAAAGGCATGACAGTCCACTCAAAGGCACCGTAGCGGGTGCGGAAGGTGGTTTTCCACTCGTCACCTTCCCGGATGCGGACAAGGTGATAAGCGTGCCGGAGGTCAATTTTGGTGTAGATCTTCGCCCTGCGGGGAGTGTCGAGTAAATCGGAAATGCGCGGAAGCGGATATTTGTCCTTTTTAGTGAGGGCATTGAGTCCGCGGAAATCGACGCAGAGGCGGAGAGATCCATCCTTCTTCTTGACGAAGAGGACCGGAGCGCCGTGCGGAGACAGCGAAGGGCGGATAAAGCCCATGTTGAGATGTTCATCGACGAACTCTCGGAGAGTTAGGAGTTCACTTTGCGAAAGAGAGTAGATCGGTCCAAGGGGCGGAGATGCTCCTTCTTCCAAATCTATCTTCAAGTCGTAAGGTCGATGTGCAGCAGGTTTGTCGGCTTTGGCCTTATTGAACACGTCCGGGAAGTCACGATATTCTTCCGGAACTGAGCTCATGTCGACCGGAGCGGAAGTCGAGGCGGAACGAGCCTTGACTGAAGCCGAATCGGAGAGGTGAAGCTGGAAGACGGTCGTATCATCTTGCCGTTGCAATACGCGGAAAGCGATGGCGGAAACGAGCGCAATTCGAGGAGCTTCGAGGGGCGGAGGTGCTAAAGCGGGACCGGAGTGCGGAACTGAATCCACGAGCGGAGTTGCAGAAGAGGCCTGAGCCATCTTTGCAGAAGACGTCGGAATAGATGGAAGTTGATCCGGGGTACGGAACTGTATTTGACCCAATGCCCAGTTAATCGACGGATTATATCGGGTGAGCCAATTGTGTCCTAGTACAACGGAACAGCTAGCATCTAGCGGAGTAACGTAAAACGTAACTTCATGGTTGTCCCCAGTAGCGAAACGGATAGACAGATCCACAACTTGGGAAATTCCCGTGTTGGAAGACCCGTCGAAAAGGCGGAGCGGAATAGTCGGAATGTTGCGGGTCGGAAGTTTATGTTTCAAAACAAAGTCGGAATCGAGGAAACAATGAGTCGAACCGGAGTCGACCAATGCTGTAAACGGGGGTGCGGAAATGGTGTCGGAAGTGAGCGGAACAGAGAGAGAGTCGGAGGACGAAAGAGCGGATGCGTTGAGTTTAACCTCGTTTGTCGCACGAATGGGGTCAACACAGCCCTCAGCTCGTGCGGAGGCCGGAGGACTGCTGACTATTTTTTTGAATCCGCAGCGGGAACCGCTTCGGATTTCTCTTCCGTCTTTGCTGCGCGGCCTTTGGCCTTAGCAGCGGAGGCGGAAGCGCGAGTGCAGTCGCGAGCGACGTGACCTCCTTTGCCGCAGAAGAGGCAAAGGTTGTTGTCCATGCGACGCTGGCGTTCTACAGGGGTTAGTTTTCCGTCCTTCCCAAGTTTGTCGGAAAGATCCGGGGTGCTCTTCCGGGTGTTGGTGTTAGAACCAGAGGCCTGGTTGTTCCGAGGGGTGTTGTTGTTGTTCCGGTTGCCGGAGTTGGATCCGGAACTGTTGTTGTTGTTGTTTCCGGAGTTGGTGTTTCCGGAATTGGTCTTCTTCTTGTCTTTATCAGACTTCTTGTCGGAAGACTTGTCGTTCTTGCTCTGGGCGGAGGTTTCACGAGCAATCTCAGAGTGTCTTTCCCAGTAGCGCGAATCGATGGATTGGGCGAGGTTGCGGAGGTCGGTAAGGGTGGTGGGTTTTCCGACGCGGGCAATTTCATCCTTGATGCGGGATGGCAAGCCCATGTAAAACTGGCATCGGAGTGCGGCTTCTCCCCATTGGACTCGAGGAGCGAGCTGCTGAAACGTGACGATATATTTAGCTATCTTATGAGTGTCTTTCATGCGAAGCTTATCGAGTTCGTTTTCCGCATCGGCTTCCATATCAAATGGTCCGAAGTTGCTGCGGAGTTCGGAAATGAAATTGGGGTAATCGTCGGCCCAGTCGACGAGAGCGAACGGATCCATGAGGGCGGGTTCGAAATAGTCGAGCGCCGTGCCTCGGAGATAGGAAAGGGCATAATTGACCTTTCGTTCGTCGTCGGGAAAGGCGTCGGGACGATCACGGAAATTGAGTTGAAGCTGAACCAGAAATGGCTGGAGCTTCTTGGGGTCGGAACCGTCGAACTGATCTGGTTCGCGGACCTTTGTCTTGGGGCGTGGTGGTGCTTGGGCCGGGCGCTGGAGTTGTCCGGCTAGCATGGCGATGGCTTGTGCAAGATCCGGAACTGGCGCGGGCGGAACTGGGTTGGCGGGAATCTGAGGTGGAATTGGAGGTGGAGGACCGCCGGGAGGACCGCCTGGGGGACCGCCGGGTGGGCCGCCATGAGGGCCGCCTGGAGGGCCGCCTGGAGGTGGTCCTGGTGGTGGAGCTGGGCGTCGGAATGACGCTGCTGTTTGTTCGCCGCTGCTACTCGTCGAATTCCCGTCGTAGTCGGGATTGTCGTCGGGGTTAGCGTCGGGAACTTCTTCGAAACGTTGCGGAAAAGCATCGGAAAGCTCATCGTCGGCACGAGAGCTGCTGGAGGGTTCCGCGTGCCTTGGTGCTGCGGATCTAAGATTGCCAAAATAAGAGAGAGCTTCGACAGCTCCTGCTCGAGCTGAAGTAGCTGTGGTACGAGGAGGCATAGTGATAGTTATCGGGTGGGAATCAGATAATACTGTTACGTATCGAGATTTCCACTAAGTCGGAACTGGAAAGGACAGCGGCTTCAACTTATAGGTTGCGCCCCCAATGAACTATCGTCCTAGGTATTTCGGAAATGAGCCGGAAGTCGGAAAGTACTGGACCAGAGGTTTGGTCGGAACTTGAGTCGGAACTGAGGCGGAAGGCGGAAGGCGGAAGACGGAAGGCTGAGAGAGAGACTGAGATCTTGCTAGACTCGCTGTGCTAAGAACAGGAGATGGAGCGAAGGAAATCAAGTATCGAAGGTGATTATCTGATTGCAGAATAACAGACATACATGAGGGGGTTTTTATACAAAGCGCAGAGCAACAAGTAATGATGTTGTACTAAACAAATTCCGGAGGAAGCGGAAGTCGAGTACAATGTGTGGGAACTAACCTATTGGGAACAATGGGACTACAAGGGGGGTTCAGGGTAAGGTAGAACAATGGCAAAGAACAAGGGGTCGGGAAAACATATCTGACAACGAACTACAAGGGTGACCGGATATATGGTTTTGATGGATGGCGAGGTGGGTCCGGTGGGTCCGAGTAATAGAGTCGAAAGAACAAGGGAAATGTACAAGGGGCGGAATGTCGGAAATGTCGGAGGGGCGGAACGTTGTGCGGAACTATTGGAGGGGCGGAAGGAGTGGCGGAACTGAGGGTCGGAAGTCGGAAATGAACGGTCGTAACACATGGATGACCTCTATGAGTAGTAGTTGACCCCTATAGTTGTCTATAGAGGGGGAGGGTGTAAATAACCTGTGTATCTACATGTACATTAGTTATTACATAATCCCAGTGGGCCCCTTAGGGTCCCACTGTATAGTTTATGCATGGGAACCGGCCAGCGGCCCCCATCGCATCTTACTCTTACCTGTCACTACATAGCATTCAGAATGCCACTCATTGGTCAAGTTCTGTTGTGCCCTTGTGATACAAGGTCTTAAGATCGACATCCTTTACAACTCCATATATCTTCAGGCCCGGAGAGAATGGGAGGACAGCCATGAAGCCAAGCTAAGGACCTGAGATTGGCCATGCCACGCAGCGTGATCGCAAGAAGTCGCTCGCTCCATATGTCACGCTCGAGTTGGGATGGTATCCAGCTGGAGGGACCGGGGGGATATTGAGCATTGTTGTAAGAACCCGGCCTTTGGCCGGTTACTTACCGGTGTAACTTTCTTCCGAGCCCGAGCCTTGTGATACTCGTGCCCGAGTACATATGATTCTTATCCTGCACCCAAGCCCGAGCCCGAGCTAGAGCTCATATCCGACCTTGATCCCATGCACGTATCCCCTTAGTTACTGATCCGCTCCATCACGCATCATTCATATATTACCTCGCCCTGACCTCGCCCTGATCTCCACTAATATGTTCACCCCTGACTCGTACCCTCGCCCCGTATATAAACCCTCCTGTATGCATTCCTACTCCTCAGTCTGAAAATCAACTATCGTATCCCTTCGATCCTTAGCTAGTTTCTAAGCCTCGCCTCTTAAGCCAAACCTCGCCTCTTATTCGTTTGCCTCCAAAGTTGGGACTCGTGCGTAGGGTCGGCGCAGCAAATAAGCTGAAGCCAAGTCCCTCTCCGACTTCCCCATCCAAACCTCACCCCGTAACCTCGGACCTTGCCTCGGGTTTCGTCCTCGACCTCGGTCAACCTTACAAGGGATCGTATCGTAACAGTATTTTCAGACTGCTTACACCCTACGTATCCCTTTTCTTCACTATGTTCATGATGACTCGTTCCCGCACCCTTCGGGGTATCTCAGAACAACGACGTTTCTCGGAAGCCCTCAATGACTCACCACCGTCCCCGGGGATACCCCTCACAGACCCCGCCGAGCCTAGTAACAAAGGCAAAGGTAGGGCTAACCCCGGTGATCCTTCAGGTGATCCAGGAGATGGCTCTGGAGGCTCCGACAACGATCGGGACCTCCCCAACCTCCCACCCGAGGACCTCGGTGACCTCGAGGACAACGAGCTTATGCGTCGAGTGTTCATCAAGCTCGCGAAACCTCGCGAGTCCGAAGCACGAGCCAAGGTCAAGGAACCGGATAGTTATGACGGTACTGGCCAGGCCAGGCTTCGCACCTTCTTCCTTCAATGCGTACTCAACTTCCGAGATCGTCCCACAGCGTTCAAGACTGGGGCCTCGAAGGTGCAGTATGCTATTTCTTACCTGTCAGGCTCAGCTCTACAGTACTTCGAGCCGGCGATCCTCGGCGAAGTCCAACCCGAGCCAGATTGGCTCAAGGACTGCGACAGCTTCAAGGCCAAGCTCGAGCTCAACTTCGGCCCTTACGACAACGCTGCCCAAGCCGAGATTGACCTCGAGAAGATCATTATGAAAGAGCACCACAAGGCCGCGCGATTCTTTATCGACTTCGCCCGAGCTTCAACTCGGACTCAGTGGAACGATGCGGCCCTCCGACACTTCGCCTACAAGGGCTTGGCCAAACGAATCAAGGATGACTTACTTCACTTCTGTAGGGGAACGGCTGTTCAACCAGCCAAGGAAGGCTGCTCAACCAGCCCTAGTCTTTTCTTTTTGTCTTGACAACATGTAAAAACACATTTGAGGAATTAACAGTATCTGTATGCTGTTAATATAACTGGGGAAAGGCTTTTCAAACATTCCTCTAGTTAACTCATATTTTTCCTTATTTTTCCAAAGTCTCCATGGCTCAAACTACCATTTTTCTGTCATTACAGAGTTGTGGATCCTCTAGCACCCACAACTCTGTCCTCGGCGCTCTATTTCAAACTCCGCCGGGCACCTCGGCGGTGGCCGCATTTTCGGACTTATGGTCACCCAAGCACCCACAAGTCCGGCAGGATGGCTCACTCAGTATTTCCAGCTGAGTCCCAAACAGTTGCTATATGCAGCCATAGCAACTGTGCAGCCTGTTTGGCTTCACCAAACAATGGGGATCATGGTCAGTCATGACAACTGGGCTGTACCAGGCTATGCCCAGCTGTGCTAAGCAGTGCTCTTAGTAATCATGGCTACAGAGCCCTAATTGGCTCAGAACTGCTTACTCAGCTTCTGAGTGCCAAATACATGGTCATCTGGAGATACAGCCTCAATGACTCAACCAATCCAGGCACAACTTGGTGAGTCAGGAGTACATGACTCAGCCAAGCTGTGCTATGGCACATGACCCTTTTCAGTGAGTCATTCCTGACAAATCAAGCTCTGATTGGTAGGAAGCATGGTAGAGTCCCCTGGAAACAGCCAGTTTCTTCCAACCCTTTCTTCCATCTTCCACAAGCTTCTTCCCCCATTCCATTAATAGATAGAAGGTTCTACCTGCTTACTAAGCTCCTGTACATTACAATATAAAAGGAGGCCCTTTGCCTGCCCTTTGAGCAATCAATCTACCCATCTTCTATCCTACACAGCTTGTGTGACTTGCACATCTTATCTAAGTTCCTAACCCGAACTAGAATACTACTCTTGCTTAGAGTAACTATTCTTAGTTAAGTAGTTGCTTTACTGCTTAGCCACTTAGCCTAACACGCTGGGTGAAACTCTACAGAGTGAGGTTGGCAATCGATTTTCTTGTCAATTAGCACTCCAATACCCGAGACGAGCTGTTCAGTTGATTTTCCTGTTCAGTGACTTTCACAAGTCAAGTCAAGTTGTGCGCGAAAGCCACTTCACATTACTCTCTCGTTATTGCAGTGCATTGACGTTGGTCGACCCAATCCACTTACAAACTCTCCTGCGGAGCCTATTCCCTCTTTATTAAAAGGAATACTCTTGGACCCCGATAGTGTCCTTGAACCTACACACTCTTTTAGTTTATTGTTCAGTGCAGCTAAGAAACGCATTGCCTTCTACCTGTAATAACTTGGACTAGTTATTACACAGATTGCAACCAAGGTACAAATATTAAATTATTTCCGCAGTTGTGCTGCTGCATTGAATTGGTATTCTACTAGTCGTGTAAACGACACGTTCTGATAGACAGAGGCGTTAGCAATAACACCAAAGTCTTGAAGGGTTCCAAAACAACTTCCCTCGATTCCGCAGCCTCACCAAGCTTAGGAACTTCGCGCTGGAATGCGACAGCCATTACTGGGAGCGTAAGGAATATGACGCCATGATCAATGGTCGTAGCTCCCAGCCTGCACGCACCACTAATCAGTCCAGCAGCAATGCCACTAACAACAACCAGTCTTCCAGCGGTTCCAACAACAATAAGAACCGCAACAAGACTAACAACAACGGCAAGGGTTCCAACAACAACTCTTCGAACAACAAGAGCCAGCCGGACATATCGAGCAAGCTCGGGAAGGATGGCAAACTACTTCCCGAGGGATGCCAACGTCGGGTCGACCAAGGCCTTTGTCTACTTTGCGGCACCAAAGGCCACATCGTCAAGGACTGCCCGAAGAACAAGTCTACCAGCGGTAGCGGTTCTAAAGGTTGGGCAGCGAAGACCCCCAATGAGGGGACTTCGGCCTCCATCATGGAGGTGAAAAAATAGGTAGCAACCTCGGAACCACACGATCCGAGGATTGCGGTAACCTCACCCGTGTGCTCAGACTCAGTGCCGCTTCTCATTCATTGTCCAAAGATTCCCTTAATGTAGATTTAACCTCACCTTCGCTTCCCAACGTCGCTTTTGTTGCATTAGTTGACTGCGGGTCCTCAGATTGTTTTATTGAATCCAGATTTGTCCAGAAGTACTCTATGCCTGCTTATCCTGTCTCTCCTATACCCTTGAAACTATTTGACGGTAGTACTAACACTACAATTACCCAAGCTCTAGACCTCTGTATCTGCTTTCCGCCCGGCGAACAACAATGGGTTACCTTCTATGTAACCTCACTCAACTCGAGTTGCTCAGTGGTACTTGGCCACAACTGGCTCACCCGCTACAATCCGTCGATTGACTGGGTATTGGGCAGTATTACTTTCAAGACCATCGACCTAACTACGACTCCAGCGACCACGGCAACGTCAGCCCGCTCAGCTTCGGCTACGACTTCGACCTTGCCTATGGCATCTTCGACCCCGCCTTCGACCTCGCCTCAGAACTCACCTCCGAAGTTGCAAGCACCCCTCGTTTCCCTAATCAATGCACCCGCTTTCATGTGTGCGTCTAGATTGGAAGGGTCCGAAGTGTTTCAGCTCAATCTGGCCTCGCCTGAGCTCCTCGCCCAAGGAGCAACATCGGGAGAAAGCTCTGCCAAGCTTTCTGAGAACGTTAAAAAACATGTTCCTGAAGTATATCACGAATTTGCAGATGTGTTCAGCAAAGCACGCGCTGACACTCTAGCCCCCCACCGACTGCACAATATCAAGATCAACCTTGAAGAAGGGACCTCGCCGCCTATCGGTCCCATCTACTCTCTCTCAGCTTCTGAACTCAAAGCTCTTCGCGAGTTCATCGACAAGCACTTGAACATCGGTTGCATCCGACCTTCACGCTCGCCTCATGGTGCACCGGTATTGTTTGTTCGCAAAAAAGATGGCTCACTTCGGTTGTGTGTCAACTTCCGAGGTTTAAACAAGATCTCGAAAAAAGATCGGTATCCATTGCCATTGATTGCTGACTTACTTGATGCTCCAAAGAATGCTCGCATCTATATGAAGATTGACCTCGATCATGCTTACCACCTCATAAGGGTGGCCGAGGGTGACGAATGGAAAACCGCCTTCAGGACTCGCTATGGGTCTTTTGAATGGTTGGTTATGCCATTTGGTCTCACTAACGGCCCTGCTGCTTTCCAGAGATTCATGAATGAGATTTTCGCCGACCTTTTGGACGTTTGTGTGGTGGTATACTTGGATGACATTCTAATCTACTCCAGTGACCCCTCCAAACATATTGAACATGTCAAGGAAGTCTTGCGACGACTGCGACTCAACAACCTCTTCGCCAAAGAAGACAAATGTGAGTTTCATCGCGACTCGGTTGAATTCCTCGGCTACATATGTTGGGTGCATTTATGCTCCTGCACCAAAATCAAGCATAATATATCCAATTTGTTGTGTGGCCTTCCAATTTCTTCTCACATTGCTCTTGTATTATGCATCCATTTCTCTGGTTATTTTCAAAATTTTCCACTCATTTCTTATCTCTCTATTTCATCTTGTTATTCCTACTTTCACAAGCGGCTGCACCCAGCGGAGTCTGAAATGACTTCGACGCGCGAGCCCTTGGGCGCTAAAGGGCCGGGTAGTAGTACATGCGCAGTGGAACACATTTCCCCCTCTCTCAGTGACCACTAAATTCACTGAGAGAGGCAAGTAAATTAGTCTAGTAGTCTTTGCATTTATTAACCTAGAAATGTTCTGTAGTGAATTGATTTCTAGGTAGTGTATAATATATTTATAGTGACCACTAAATTCACTGAGAGAGTGAATTGATTTCTAGTCTATTCTTTTGAATAACAAGTCCATACCTACTGCCTATAATGCCTGTCCTCTACAGGGTTATGGGCCCCGGAGACACTTCTGAGAAGCTATTGGGTGTTGAGAAGCTTGCTACTGATGGAAGTAATTGGCCATTGTGGCGAGCTACTCTCATCAGCTATTTCGAGTCCAAAAATCTACTCAAGCATGTAGAAGGGAGAGTCACTCGACCTCCTGATCCTCCAGTCATGCCCCCAGGCCATATTCTAACAGAAGCTGAGGAAACTCAGATGGATAAGGCCGAGGAGAAGCTGGAGAGATACCTTGCTAGAGAAGGACAAGCCAAGACCCAAATCATCGTCTCAGTGTCAGAGTCATTAGCCCTGATGCTGCAGAAGCAGAAGACAGCAAAAGAGACTTGGGATGCACTGGTCAATGAAATGACCAAAAAGCCCAAGATGGTCCTCACCAGCCTGCAGAGACAACTCCGCAGTATGAGATGTCCTGAGGATGGAGACTTGAGAGATCATTTGGACAAGGCCCAAGACCTATATGCTCGTCTTAATGAGATGGGAGCCAGAGTTTCCGAAGAAGAATTCATGGACATCATCCTTGCATCACTTCCACCATCCTATGAGGCAGTCATGAACGCCCTTACCACTTCGCTTGAAGAATGCGGGATGCCATTGGTCCCTGATAATATTATTAGGGTACTAAAGGCTCAGTATGACAGGAAGAAAACACTCCCGCAAGAAGAGCAGGTGTTTATTGGTTCATCTACTAAGAAGGACCAGAAGGGGCAGAAGGCGCATGTATGCACCAACTGCAAAAAGCCTGGACATTCCATCGAAAATTGCTGGGCTAAAGGAGGTGGTAAAGAAGGTCAAGGACCACGTCAGAAGAAGAAAGCCAAAGGCAAGAAGAAGAAGAAGGGTAAAGCAAAAGCGAATGTTGCCGAAGAAGAGTCTACTTCTGAGGAAAGTGGTGATGGGCATCTTGCCTTCACCAATTTCGACGAGTGCTCTAATTTCAATTTGAGCACATCCTCAGGAGTTATAGTTATACTCGACACCGGAACGACATCGCATATGACTCCTCACAAAAATTTATTGAGGAACTACTGTCAATTCTCACAGCCGAGGACTATCCGAGCAGCCAACAAAGGTACCTTTGATGCCTTCGGCTCAGGACTGCTCGTATTATCCAATAAGGTTGGAGATAGAACAGTAGAAGTCACGTTGCAAGATACATACTATGCACCTAAAATTGCTGCTACCCTCGTCTCGATCGGTCGGTGCGATGATGCTGGCTACGACATTCGACTCGGTGGCCAGAAATGCACAATATCTAATGCTGCTGGAAAAGTATTGATGCAAGCACCGAAAGTCAATGGCTTATATCGACTAGACCTCCAGTCACCAAGTGCTCAAGCCCATATGTGTTTATCTGCCATGGAAATTCATCAAAAGATGGGGCACATCTCGCAGAAGTCCCTACAACATCTATTAAATCATGGCATGATATTGGGCATTGAACTGAGCTCCACAGGCGATAGAATTGTCTGTGATGCGTGTATTCAGGCCAAGATTGCGCGCAAACCTCTTCCTCGAGAACCCAGAGACCGAACATCAAAATTCGGTGACAGAATTTATTCTGATGTCTGGGGACCTGCAAGACACCTCACGATCGATAAGAAGTCATATTATGTCTCCTTTATCGATGATTACTCAAGAGAATCGGTGATCTATCTCATGGCGAACAAATCAGAAGCATTCTCAAAGTACAAGCTCTACGAGGCTTTAATGCTTCGTCAGAGAAATGTGCACATCAAGGCACTTGTTTCTGATCGAGGGGGCGAGTATACGAGCTCTGAATTCGAACAGCATCTAGCCAAACAAGGCACGAAGCATCAGTTGACGGTACACGACACACCAGAGTCCAATGGTGTTGCGGAACGCCTGAACCGAACTCTCACTGAGAGAACTCGTGCCATGCTGCTAGAATCAGGCCTTCCTAAGATATTATGGGGCTATGCGATACAGCATGCCAATTATCTTAGGAACAGGACGCATACAAGAGCTCTACCAGATAAAACGCCCTACGAGATGATTCACCATGAAAAACCGAATCTCAAAGACATTCACGCGTGGGGAACTGAAATTTACGTTAAAATCACTCAGGGAGATAAATTGGCAGCTCGTGCCAAGAGAGCTCGGTGGATAGGAATTTCTGCGCAGAGCCATGGTCATTATGTTTATTGGCCTGACTCGCACAAAGTTTCTGTCGAGCGGAATGTTGTGTTTGATTCAGAGATGAAGAAGGGAAAGGTCCCAATCATTTCTATTGAGGAATCCAAGCTACCTACGTCTAAAGAAGAGAAGAAGGCCATTCCGGCATCAGTGCCTGTGCCCGGTCGCTTAGTCAGCGAAGAGGCAAAGATCGAAGAAATTGATGAAAGTGCACCAGAGGAATATCTTGAAAAGCTGCAACCTATTCAGGGAGTTGATGACAGACCTAGAGAAGCTGAACCGATAAGGAGAAGCGAAAGGATCCGTCAACAACAAGTGCAGCCGGCCCCATCAGGTCCCGTAACAAGATCTCAAACCCAGAGACAAGCTGGCGCACATATGACTACGCTAGCTTACGAGGACGTTGAGGACCATAAAGAAGTTTTATTCGACCAAGAATTATCCTCCGAGATTGATGGCATCAGTAGCTATGAGTGTGCCATCAGTGCGTTTCTAACCGACGGTCAAAACAATAACAAGGCGCCGGATTTGAGTCAAATTGAACCTAGCAATGCAGACGAAGCTCTGAATAATCCTATATGGAAGAAATCAATGGACAAAGAGTATGAGGCCCTAATCGACAAGGGAGTGTGGGAACGAGCCAAACCACCTCCTGGAGCCAATATTGTCGGTAATAAATGGGTCTACCTTTGGAAGCGTAATCCAGAAGGGAAACCAATAGTACCTAAATCGAGAATGGTCGCCCAAGGCTTCACACAGAAGTTTGGAGTCGACTATGATGAGACATACTCACCTGTTGCTCGGTTATCCTCCCTACGGATCATATGCGCCATCGCTGCTAGGAATGACTGGCCTATCCATCAAATGGACGTAGACTATGCATACCTCAATGCTACGTTGCCCGAACCTATTTACATGAAGCAGCCGTATGGATATGAGTCTGGAGACAAAGGCGAAGTGCTACTTTTGAAGAAAGCACTCTACGGCCTCAAGCAATCTGGAAGAGAATGGTATAAACGTCTAAGTGGTGAATTCCACAAGTTAGGATTCACTACGTCAGCCACAGATGGGGCTGTATTTTATAGACGTGGCGGAAAGGGGCATGTGATCATTGCAACAGCTGTGGACGACCTTACCATCACAGCTGAGAATCAATCAGTCCTGGACGAAGTCAAACGAGATCTTGCTCAGGTCTTCAGTATGAAAGATCTAGGCGAGATTCATTGGCTATTGAATCTCAAAATCGAAAGAGACTGGCAGAAGAAAACTATTGCAATTTCACAACCTGCATACATCGAGAAGATCATCAAAAAATTTAATCTCGAAGATGCAAAGACTTATGCTACGCCTCTTGATCCAGCCGTAAAATTATCTAAAGACCAATGTCCTTCTACAGAGAGAGGCAAGAAAGCCATGTCGAAGTTTCCATACAGGCAAGCTATAGGATCACTGATGTGGGCGGCTGTAGCCACTCGACCTGACATTGCATTTGCGGTGTCATTACTCTCGCAATTCCTTGAAAATCCAGGTGGCACACACTGGAATGCAGTCAAACGTGTCTTCAAATATTTGAAAGGCACGAAGCATTACAAGCTCACACTTGGAAGAAATCAAGACGGCTTGATGGGGTATTCAGATGCGGATTGGGGTTCACAGAGTCATAGGCGTTCGTATTCGGCATACTTATTTCAGATTGATGGAGGCACTGTTTCATGGAGTTGCCAGAAACAGTCGATAGTAGCCCTCTCATCAACTGAAGCCGAATTCGTCGCCCTGACCCATGCGGGCAAAGAGGCTCTTTGGATGCGCCATTTTATTTTTGAAATATTCCAACCACTGAACAGACCCATCCAAGTTTATTCAGACAATCAATCAGCCATTGCCATCACGTATGGCACCCAACAACACACGAGAACCAAGCACTTCGACATCCGATTATATTTCCTTCGAGATATAATCAAAAATCAACAAGCCAAGCTCGTTTATTTGCCAACCGAACAAATGTTGGCAGATATCCTCACTAAAGGACTTCCTAGTCCTAGAGTGAAGATTCTCAACGAGCAAATCGGAATATATTAAGCTTGAGGGGGCGTGTTGGGTGCATTTATGCTCCTGCACCAAAATCAAGCATAATATATCCAATTTGTTGTGTGGCCTTCCAATTTCTTCTCACATTGCTCTTGTATTATGCATCCATTTCTCTGGTTATTTTCAAAATTTTCCACTCATTTCTTATCTCTCTATTTCATCTTGTTATTCCTACTTTCACAAGCGGCTGCACCCAGCGGAGTCTGAAATGACTTCGACGCGCGAGCCCTTGGGCGCTAAAGGGCCGGGTAGTAGTACATGCGCAGTGGAACACATTTCCCCCTCTCTCAGTGACCACTAAATTCACTGAGAGAGGCAAGTAAATTAGTCTAGTAGTCTTTGCATTTATTAACCTAGAAATGTTCTGTAGTGAATTGATTTCTAGGTAGTGTATAATATATTTATAGTGACCACTAAATTCACTGAGAGAGTGAATTGATTTCTAGTCTATTCTTTTGAATAACAAGTCCATACCTACTGCCTATAATTCCTGTCCTCTACAACATACTCTCTCCCGAGGGCCTCACTATGGCGGACAACAAGGTAAAGGTCATTCAAGACTGGCCTGAACCTCGCAAAGTTCGCGACATCCAGTCCTTCCTCGGTTTCTCCAACTTCTACCGACGTTTCATTCACAACTACTCCGACATCACCATTCCTCTCACCCGACTCACCCGCAAGGGTACCCCTTGGAACCTTTCCGAGGATTGTCGGCAGGCCTTCAACTTGTTGAAGAAGGTGTTCACTACCGCTCCTATCCTTACCCACTGGATTCCTGACCTTCCACTAATCGTAGAGACTGATGCTTCAGATTATGCCTTAGCGGCAATCTTATCACTGTGAACCTTGGAAGGTGAACTTCATCCCGTCGCTTTCCACTCCCGCACATTCACCTCTACCGAGCTCAACTACAATGTTCATGACAAGGAGCTCCTAGCAATTTTTGAAGTGTTTCAACGCTGGTGACACTACCTCGAGGGCTCTGGCGACCCTGTCGACGTTATCACCGATCACAAGAACCTCAAATACTTTTCAACAACGAAGCTCTTGACCCGTCAACAAGCTCGGTGGTCAGAATACCTTTCCCAATTCAACCTCGCCATCCGTTTTCGACCTGGTCACCTCGGAACGAAGCCTGACTCTCTCACTAGACGATGGGACGTCTACCTTAAAGAGGGGAATAGCGACTATGCCACCATAAACCCCCAGAACCTACGGCCAGTGTTTACTCAACACCAGCTGGCATCGTCCCTTAGAGCTACTAACCTCACTCCCGTCATACTCCGAGCCGCTTCGATGCTTGATACTGAGCAGATCCAAGCTGACATACTAACGAACCTCCCCTCGGACCCCATAGCCAAGTTGCACCTCGGCTTGGTTAATAACCCAAGGTGGACCACAGACCCCGAGGGTTTTCTCAAGCTTGACAACTGAACCTATGTTCCAGCGGCCCAAGACCTTCGACTTCGCATCCTGCAATACAAGCACGATCACATTCTCTCGGGACACTTCGGGGTCAACAAGACCTTGGAGCTGATCCGATGAGATTACACTTGGCCAAGGATTAGATCCTTTGTCAAGGAGTATTGCAAGACGTGTACCACTTGTATGCGAAGCAAGCCGCAACGTCACAAGCCCTATGGTCTCCTCAAACAACTTCCCGTTCCCGAGAAGCCTTGGAATTCCATCTCTATGGATTTCATTGAGCAGCTTCCCCCTTCATCCGAGTTCACCTCCATACTAGTGGTTGTTGACCGCTTCACTAAGCAGATTATCTTCATTCCAACCACCGACAAGATAACCTCGCAAGAGCTCGCTCACCTCTTCGTCCTTCATGTCTTTTCCAAGCATGGAGTCCCCTCGCACGTCACCTCGGACAGGGGTTCCGAGTTCGTCTCGCACTTCTGGCGTTCTCTAGGGAAAGCCTTGGACATGCGGTTGCATTTTACCTCGGGATATCATCCCGAGGGTGACGGTCAAACCGAGTGTGCTAACCAGACCTTGGAACAGTACCTCAGGATATACTGCAACTATCAACAGTCCAATTGGGCTTCACTCCTTCCCCTCGCCGAGTTCGCTTACAACAATGCACCTAGCGCAACCACCGGCATATCCCCATTCTTTGCTAATAAGGGTTACCACCTGAACCTCGCAGTCCACCCCAAGCGCGACCTCGCCTCAGCACGAGCTCGAGACTTCGTGGTTGACCTGGACGAGCTACACCAGGAACTTCGCCGCGCCATCCTCGAGGCTCAGAAGACCTACCAAGCCTCAGCCGATGTTCGCCGCAAACCCGCTCCTGCTTTCCAAATAGGATCCCTCGCCTTTGTAAAGGCACAGTACTTCCGAACAACTCGGCCTACCAAGAAGCTCACCGAGAAGTTTTTGGGTCCTTTTGAGATCATTTCCCGAGCGGGTACTCACTCCTTCACCCTTCGACTTCCAGAACACATGCATTCAGTCCATCCAGTATTCCACGTATCCATGCTCGAACCAGCCTCACCCAACACCATCCCGAACTGAGTTCAGCCTCCTCCACCCCCAGTCGTCATCGACGGCGAGCCTGAGTTTGAAGTCTTGGAGATCCTCGACTCGAAGATCAATAATAGACGGAAGAGCTGCAAACTGCTGTATCTTGTTAGGTGGACTGGTTACGAAGGTACCGACGAAGAAACCTTGTGGATCCTCGCTTCCGAGCTTGATCATGCCTCGGAGCTGGTCACCGATTTCCACGAGTCTTACCCGGCCAAGCCAGGACCTTTGACTGCCCTATGACCATTTCCTAGTTTAACCACCATGACCCCAGTAGTTAGATAACAAAAAAAAATCCTCACAATCGAATCACAAAATCAATAAAAGACCAAGAAAAGATTCCATTATTCCATTAGTAGATTACTCTAATATCCTCGCATCCTCTTCCGCGCTCTCCTCGCTATCTTCGCCCGACTCCTCCTCATTACTACTGCTACTTCACTCCACCAGACCCCCATGTCTCCCATAATCCGCCAAGTCTCTCGCCCCCTGCATCCGCTTCAAGTAATTCCGCCTCCTCCTTATCCTCATGAACTCCACATCCGCCCAGTTCATCCTATCATTCGCCACCCTAAACTCCCCCAACAACTCACACACCCTTTCCCCAACCTTGCCAACCTTCTGTCCCACGTCCCTCACCGCCGCGATCAACTCCCTCATCTCCGCACTTCGCTCCGACCTTTTCGTCTTCTTGTCCTTCTTTGCCCTCCGACCTTCCACCTCGGTTTCCTCCACCTCGGCTTCCTTCCCCTCACTATGCCTCACTCCCTCTGACCCCTTACCCTTCTCCTCACTCTGCCTCGCTCCCTCTGACCCCTTACCCTTCTCCTCGCTCAACCTCGCTTCCATCCGCTCCACCCTCGTCTCAAGGGTCCGCTCGACCCAGTCACTTGAGTCGCCGTCCTCTGCAGCCTCGTCCCGAACCTTGGCCTCTTTCCTCGGCCTCGGCCCGTCCTCGGTGTCCTCGCTCCTCGCCCACTTCTTGCCCACGGTACTCGCCTGACCCTTTCCTGGGGTCGCCTTGCTACGACGACCATGGGCTATACTACAGCCCAAGGAGCGTGTCCTGCACCACACGCAGGTGATACCGCAGCAAGATGATAGGGAAAGGAAGAGAAACGCGCGCGCGCGACAGATGAGGCACTGTGGGCGTCTGTGGTACCTCAACGCGTCCTGTTGTGATGCTTATCCTCGTCAAACCATACACCCAGGTACAGCAAGCTTGACTGCGCATCCCTCAGTACACGCTTGCCCAAGAAAATCACGTTTATAGCTAAGAAAATAAAGCGTGCAAAGTCTCTAGTCCAATCAGTAAAGAATAAGTAGCCACTTCTACTTAGTTCCACATTATACTTGCAAATAAACCGAATGCTTCACTCGTCGTCATTTCACTGTAAGGCTGAATGTTCGCGTCTGTCACGTTCGGTCTCGAACCCGCGTTGAGTGTATTGACCATACGTATGACAGAGTCGCGGATGAACCCTCCAAAGACAAGGTCAAAAGCATCGCTCTGCCCAGGAGGAGAGCCTATGAATGGCTGGTTGGAATAGTGCGGCAGAGGCGCATGTATGACGTCGTCTCCAGCACCCGGACAAGCCTGACCGGATCACATTACGTCTGTCATTAAATGTGCGAATAATCACTCACGTCCTTGGTGACGTATCCCAGGGTCAAATTGGTCGGATCTCGATGCTCCATATTCCACTGGTCCCACTGGTCCCACATCCATTTCTTGTACACGGCGGACGGATTGCCTTGATTAAGTAGCTCAAGCGCTTCAAAATCATCTTCTAAGTCTCGCTTTCGACGTGCCGGAAGCCCTGAACGGTTCAGCTCGTCTAGAATCTTATTCGCCACGCTTGACGGTACGTTATCCAGATACTCAAAGGTGTCAGTAAATGGCGACACAATAAACTGGTCGTTGCGTGTGAACGATCCTGCGTGCAAATCGAAGCGTAATGCTCCTGAATTTGTGACTATCATTCTTGGGATAGACGCCCGAGGATTGGAGACTGACAAGATCGTAGGGAGAACCTAATAACTGATCATAAGTAAGTCATGATAAAACAATGCAGGCGGACAGACTTGTGAAATGACGAGTGATAGCAGGGATTGAGGTGATGAAGCTGGTACTCTGGGGGGGAGGGGGTTATTCAGAGACCTTGTCTTCAGCCATGAGCTTCGCGAACCATACCTATCTAGGAAATAATCGCTTGGAGAAATGCCATACTGATATGAAAGGTTGAACCGATGAGAAAGCGCTTGCACGCTGGTGGTGATGCTTTGTCCCCGAGCAGTATGGAATTCCTCGCCAGTTTTCCCCGTGTGGTACTGTGCGAAAATGAGCCAACATTAAACCCAAGGCGGTAAAATATGTGCCTACGGAGTAGGTGACTTGGTTCGCGTCCAGGTACCGTCGGCTAAAAGCAATCTCGTCTGTGCTTCCCGCCTTATCAAGTTTTGCGCCTAGGGCATATTGTGAGGAGCAATTAAGAAACCTTGCGTGAATTAGTTACTCATCCACCCTGTGTGCGATTTAGGTTTGGTAAATCCAGAAACCATTGGAAAGCATATGACGCACCAATGGTCTCCATGTAACGACCGCTAGCTAGTGACATGGATCGCCCATCCAGTTGGACTACCCACACGAGAATAAATTTCATTCCAATAATGATTAGATGGCATGAAGAGCTACCGCAGTCACGAATATGAGCATGTCCTAATGCGGTTTCAGCAATGTACATGGGTTGGTCACTTTGACAACTGACCTCCAAATATTAAAATAGGTGTTTGAGGATGGACGGCACGGATAGCACTGAATACAACTGGCCATTTGTTGTTCTGGAGAGGCATGTGTCTAGCAACGTGCGTTGAATGGAAAGGCCCGCCGGGCGCATGAGAAGTTATCATACCCCACCAACAGGAAAATGTCAGGCTCATCTGAAATCGCTTCTTTGAACTATGAATAGTTGAAATCAAAGAGTGGTAATTCACTACGGTGAGACGCGTACCCAGTTCTCTTTGACCATATCACCGACAGGCTGCACCGTGGTATTTGCACTGTTCATCGTAAAATCGAACAGAACACCAAGCGCGGTGACCGATCGACCGCTGATAAGAGTTATTACAGTGAGATCCAAGCAAAAAGTGGTTTCTTACAGCCTGGTCTTAAACTGTGCATACCTTGCTATGAAGCGGGTGTGAATACAAAAGCAATCGAAGAATGGTCAAAACATACCACCAAGCGAGACACTGGTGCTTCCATTATTTCCATTTCCAATAGTAATGTTGACATTCGACGTCAAATAACGTCCGCTCCATTTAGGAGCAAAGTTCTTGTACCTTTTGTCCACAGAGTTAAATCAACGACTCAGGTTTACCTGTGAGCGACTGGCTTACACGTCGTACGCAACGCCATATTTGTACAGCTCATGGCTAGATAAGGTAAGTACCGATAACGGAATACTGGCTCATAACGTACTTTCCAATAGCGAGGACATCGTAAGGAAGTTGTGTAAATATTTTCAATGCCTCATGATAGCGCATCAGTTGGAACCCAGGTGACGAGAGCAAGTATGGATTTCACTTCATGTCCGTTGACGTCACCCGCCGGAAATCCGTCAGTAATGCCATTGCCGTCGTGCATATCGCCTGAGTCGACCAGAAGAAGGTCCACATTCAGCCTCTACAGTCCAGTAAGAGAGGAGATGGGTTAAGTACACTCAGTGAGTCTTCTTCAAAAGTACACTGGATTCATATACCTGGGCTTCGGCTTTCATATGTGTAACGAAACTTGAAAAGGTTCCCAAGTCACCGCTAATAAGAAACAATGTCAAGGTTGGCTATTGACGGATAGATCCCAGTGAGGGTGTACGTGGATACCTGTAGTTAGGTTCCGGAGCCGTCTTCTTGCGAGCCAGCCATGCGAGTCTGATTCAACGTCAAGTTGGTATCAAGACAATATATAAAGTGCAAGCTTACCAGTGGTGTGTAGTATATTTATCTACAAAATGCAATCAGTTTCAGATTTTAAGTGGCTTTTAAACAGGAACACATACGTCACCCCAGACCAGTGGGGTCGCAGGATGAGCTACCGCCAGCGGCTGGCCAATGGGCACATGACGTTGCTCATGAATGAATGCATCTTTACACCTCACTGTCCCAGATAACAAGAATGCTGCCAGAATAAACGGAGTTGCCAACACCATATTAGCAGGCTCGAAGCCACAATCACAGTCAATTCACGACCGGTCACGCGTCACAGACGTCGTGCGATACGTCCAAAAAGGGCTAGCTAGAACTAGAACGATGGTGCTCACTTGCTCACTACTTCTAACAGTGCGAGACTGTCGAATATGGGAGACTGTTGTATTTGTTAGGAAAAGGGCGCATTCAGCCACGGTGACGGAAAATAATTCAAAGTACATGCTCCTGTATGTGGCCGGCATGTACTGTAATGGCGAGATTCTAGGTTAGTGAATAAGTTAGGGTAAATTAAATCCGCATCAGATCCTATCCAGTTTATTAGCTTCACATGATTGAACATACGCTCTCATATCCGTGTCGTGCTGGTAGTATTACATTGATGAAAAGACTAAATATTACAATTTAGTAAGTGTGTTGGTCTCTAGACCCAGCCAATCTGTTGTGTGGTGCAATGTGATACTTCTGGTTAGTCGCTAATATCCACCTGTACCACATGTCACGTCAGAGAAGCACCACACTGTGTGTAGAAACTCACCACTTCGGCCATTTTCCCTTTCGCTTTGCCTGCCGCTGCACGTCCAGATGTTGCCCTTGTCGAACCAAGTTTCAACATTGTCTGCTTAGGCTCGGCCTTCTTCTTCGCAGGTGCTTTCTTAGTCGTAGTAGTGGAACTGAATAAGAAGTTCAGGAACTGTAAGATGCCATTGAAGCAGGGCGAAACAAACTTAAGCACGGCGGCTCTATTAGACTTTTTAGTCTTGGGTAACTCTTCCTCTTCTTCGTCATCGTCTTCAATAAAGTCATCATCCTCATCCTCATCGTCCTCGTCCTGGATATTGTGGAACTTAGCGGTGACGTCATCGTAGAACAACAATTACTTACCACAACTTTCTTGCTCTTCCTCTTGGCGGGTGCTTTGCCCTTGCCCTTCGTAGCCGCGGCCGGCTTTTTAACAAAAGCTTTCTTTGTGGGCGGGGGCTCATCGAAGTCGGACCCTTCCGCATCGACATCCATCATCATCGAATCAACAGACTCTGGATCTGACTCCACGGCTTTGGCCTTGTCCCATGTCTGAGTTATGTCAGAACGCGTATTTACAACATACCTTATTCGCAGTCTTTCCGGCCATTTTACGCTTCGCGTACTCTTCATCGGCCTGTTCCTTGGCTTGCATTAACTGATATATGCAATGTCAATTGGGATCAGAACGCTACTGCATGAAGCCTCCACCTTCTCTTCCAATTCCTCTTCGTCGGCTTCCACGGCCGCCACACCTTTCTGGAGAGAGTTGAGACTCTTAACAACGTACCTGTCCACAAGCATTAATAAGAAAAAAGCAAGAATGAGAGAAATTAGTAAGAATAGGAAATTTAATCACCGGGAGATCGAATGTATGTCGTCCTTGTCCACAAATGTCTGGATAGCATCTGACATTCCATTCTCTCCCAGTAGTTGCAACTCTTGCGCTGCTAGATACTCCTTAACAAGCGTCGCCACTCTGATCTTCTCCAGCTTTTCACGCACTGGCATGTCAGGGTCGTCAATGGAAAGTTCCGGTTCATCTGTAACGACTTTGCCACCACGAGCCGCTGCCTTTTTCGCACGATGGAACAGCAGGACATCTCGAGGATTCGCTATTCGCCCCGCGAACTCTTGTCCGAAACGTACAGGATTGTGCATCTCGGGTACACCTGTCGTATCCACCTTGTACAGTCAAGAGTTCGTCACAAGAAGCCTTTTGGGAACATAAATAATTACCTTGAGTCGGACTAGAGGGAGCATCCGTGGTAGTTCCTTCTCATTTGCTGTGACGGACGCTTTGTTGCGCTCATCCCACTCGGCATTGGCTTTGTCTATCAGCGCATTTACCTATTGAAGAGTGCATTAATATCAGCCCAATGGCTAGGGCATGACACCGCGTACCCGGGACTTCAAGAATTTGGTCACCTCCATAGGCTTTGTTATGTCAACTTTCTGATTACCTTCCAGGTCGATGAGAACTATTTCTTCCATCACGAAAGGTCGGACGGTTTTCAGAGGAATTGGGGTGAATTGGAAGTCTTTTCCTAGGATCTCAACAATAGCGACGTGTCTATAAAACTATAAGTGAATATTGAAGGAAAAACATGAGGACACCTACTTTTGTAAAGCTTCTCCTTCAGCCAGAGAGGTGGCAACAGATGAGCCAGGCTGAGTGATAACATATTCTTTGCCGGCCACAGACTCCGGATCGATGCGACAGTCATGCTCGTGTCCCCAAACGACGAGGTTTATGCTATCATCGAACATGCCTTCTGGAACTGATTGCTGAGGACCGTGCTTAACCCTGAAAAGTTGGGGATGAGCCACGTAATAAGAAGAATGAATAGATCTGCCGACCGATTCTGATGCACAAGTAGTATATTGAACCAGTCATCCTTGTCGTGTGGCATAAACATGCGAACACGATTGCTTCGTAATTCGTAGTGCATTCGGGCGTCCTTGACGTTACCGATGCCATACATCCCTACTCGGGTACGTCCTTTGCGAAGAAGCACTGGATTCACTGCCAATCCCGTGGACTGGTCGTCATTGTCATTTGCTGGTAAATCGGATTTTCCCATGTAATTGAGCAGCCCTGTGACGGAAAGCAGATCTAAGGCACAGAGTGCTCCTTCCTACCATAAAATGTGACCCAAGACATCAGCAGACCTGCGAAGTGACATACAGGTCCAGTTCCTTGGGGGTCATCGTGATTGCCATGAATAGAAAACACCGGTATCCCAACATTCAAGTTGGCGTCTTCATAGTTGACTGCAGGAAACCTATATAATGTTTAGCGGATCTGGTGTGATTTTAAAGATCGCCAGTCGCACGAGAACCCAGGGGCCTTGCCGTCATCGGGGTCACTCAGAAGCTCTATCGACACAGGTTTGTCTCCTAGAGTATATTCGCGCAATAAAGCTGTAACACGATAGATACAGTCTCGAGATGGGCGGTTGTCGTGAAATAGGTCGCCTGCCAGTAGTATAAAGTCCACCTGGAGGTCGGCGAAATTGTTAGCCACTGAATGGCGAAGTACATGGAGCGACAAGTTACGCACATCATGCTTGACTGCCAGCTGAAGAATTTCTTCGAATGTGTTTATGGCATCTTGTCCTCGGATGGGATCTCTCTCTAGGTAACCTATGTGGTTGTCGGTGGCGAGCATGATCTTTACAGTATCATGAGGGACTACGAGGCATGCCTGAATAAGTTACATATGATCTTCTGGGTATTTCAACTTACACCCTGGGCGTATGGTTCGACGAGGATAAGCAGAGTCATCGCGTTCAGATTCTGACATTGGTTTCACCAGTGACAGGCGTAACAGGACGCGTTGAGGTACCACAGACGCCCACAGTGCCTCATAGTTTACTCCTATAGCTTTCACTTTGAGCTGCATTATCTGTACCTCCCCAGATGCGCTGTCCGGCAGTGCTACCGTACAGCCAAGCGATACGTGTGCAGTCGCACCATCTTACCAAGAACTGGCGTCTTCATGTTCTTAATTGCAGCGTTGGATCATGCGGGAAACGCAACATGGCGTCTCGTCCAACCAAAGCTGTCGTTACACCACGAGGCAACATATGCAACATATATATGTTGCACTGCATTATATCATTCAGCATGGCCGATATGTTCAGGTTGCTATGTTGAAGTTGACTATACCACCGCATGCGGGGTAAATTGAAACCACGAGGTGTCTATAGGTGTCGTGGTGACAGTGAGTGGTCTCTTTCCATGAGAATATCTCCATTCGATACCTTTATCAAATCCCCTGTCTATCGGATGCACTGACCATGATTTGTAGTATCTGGAACAGGTTGGCGTTTGGTCATGCCAGTGGCGATCCACAGCAGTATAGTCGCCAGTTCTTGTCAAAGTTCGCAGGTGACTTCAAGGCTGTCCCCTTTGCCAGGCTATGCGTGGACTCCACCCCTTGCAAAGCGCGTCTTGCTGGCCCAGCAAGTTCGCTAGTTGAGCAATCTTCCGCGGTAGATTCCGTCAGATTCCTCGCCGTGTATCCTAGCTGGGGTGCATCTTGGTTCGCTACAGCTCGAGCTCTATTCCTCTACTCGTCTCTGGCTGGTTGACGCCCATATATCACTCCAGAGGCTTATGAGCTGACCACCTGGCTGTTACTCACCTTTCTCACAGCCATATCGATGAAGCTCGTCATCGAAAGTTGCTCCTGGACATGTGCCCTGTTTCCAAGGCGATGGCGGCTAGACCGTCTGTAAAATGTGGGACCGCTTTCGGCTTGCATTTTCCTGGCTGCAGGAGTAATGTTTCGTTGTTTCTTTGTCTGATTGTTTTAATGGAAATGCCACGTTCATGGTATTGAGTGGATTTACAGGACTGTGCAGGTTATCGGGATATCGCGGCATTGCAAATTATCCTTTATATGGACTGCTGCTATTCACGTACTTGGCTATGCAATGTATGTGTTTGGTCTTCCTTCCCGGCGTACAAAAGAGCCAACCCATATGCTATGTTTCTCTCATTCACCCCGTTCCAAATCTACAGCCTCCCACCCAAGTATTTCGCTTAGACTACATTTTTCCATGTGAGCATATCGCCTGCCTTCATCGCACATTGGACTCATGAAGTTTTTGCCATAGCCGTCCGACTGTCCCTCAAGCACTCATCAGGGAGCTCCGACATTGCCCCCACTCTGGTTGCGAGCTAATCGGCTTGGGTTATTAGATGTGTATCATCACAATAGAAGGACACACAAAGTACCTGCTTTGTGGGCACATCTATAAACCGATAGAAACCTATGATGACTGCTTTCGATCAACTTGTATCGATAGCTCCCGGCACCCTCATCGCTGCACATACGGTGCTTCGGGCAGATGCCCAGACTGTGTGGCTTCGCGAAGGGCTTGCCGCAACCACCATAGGTGTTCAGAACGGCAGCTGGAGGAGCACTGCGACGTAATGCGTCACGGGCACTGCCCAGCGTGTCGACGCCGTTAAGGCAAGTCTGCTCATATCTAAGCTGCATGACAATTGCAAATACTCTCATTCGCAGATACTACCCATTTGATTACGACGGACTTGTTCAGCTTTTCGATCCTTCAAGTTATGTATTGGACTAAAACTTTGATCTTTCCCGCACCCTAAATCCCCAGTATCCAATTAACATGCCGATTTCGCATCGAACGCTTACCAACCTGTAGCAACGTTTATGGACCGTTTTTGTATCCACAAACCAGAGCCACCTAGACAGTGCTACCAAGCTATATCCCCAACCCTAATCATTTAAGTACAGATCTTGATGTTTTTAATCTCCCTTACAACTTCACGTGGACCTTTACAGTAATATTAGGAATTTTAGTAGTAATAGAAGTCTTATGAATAAATATACTGTAGCGTTTCGACCGAGAGGGGTGACGTCGACGGTCGGAGCGTGCATGTTATGTAATTCAAGCATGTTCAAGCTTACTTTGAAGAGACTATAGAGAAGCTGAACATGGACTCTCAGCCTAATGGAATGACCAAACGTTCATGGAAAGGGCGGACACACGCTCCTCGTAACACAGAAGACTGTACTTAGGACGATTTTATTCCATGCTGTTTCGATATCACATTTGCCAGTAAGGCATTGTTGGCTACCCACGTGATAAGAAACGAACTAGAGGATATATATACCGACAACGCAATTTTATTCCATGCCGCTTCAATGATATCACAAATATTTGCCAGTAAGGCATTATTAGCACCTTTAGCGTACGCGTAACAAGAAATCAGGCCAGGATGATATAGTCTCATCAGCTAGGCATCCAGCCGACCCTCGAGGCCTTTTAATATTATGGAAGGACGCCTGTGTCAGGTGGGAATTAGTTGAATGTTCTCGGTTTCGTCTCCTCGAATGGTAAAAGGCAGATGGTTCACCAGACGGAGAGGCTTGACGCTGCTAGACTGGTAATTCCTCAACTTCCATGTCGACAATGCACTGCTGGATATAGCCCAAATACTCAGCATAGTCCTCCAGGGTCGAGGGCAGACAGGGGTTTCCCGAGACCTAGACGACGGGTACGGAAGAAATTGAAAAGACGACTAGTGAGTGCCTGGAAGCAGGGCCAAACCATGGGTCTACTGAGACTCTGCACTGTTGTAAGCCAAAGTGGCCATGTTTCAAAGTAGAAGAATCAGGGTCATTCCAAGACACTGCGATGTCCGGCAGTACAAATTTGAACTTGCGTGGCCCGGAATAGGCCATGAGTATGGATGGCAGAGCAAAGTAAAATGACTCAAGGTCGTCAAGGTACGTGTGCGGAAAGTATCTCCAACTCGAATGGCATGATCAAAGTCGATAAGGATTCCACAATTGCCTTCTGCGCCGCCGGGATTAATAAGGATGCTGTCCAGACTAATATCACGGTGTAGAATGCCTGCCACCTCATGAAGTTGCCAATGCGCTTAGGGTGCATTAATATCATGAGAACTAACGAGGCCAGAGGAAAAAACACACCAAGGACAGCATCATGAAACACCAACAACAGTTCATTTCTTGTCGCAAACCTGTTGAGCGGCTTGCCATATGTTTTCAAGACCATCCGAGTGTGAATGCGTTCCGCCTTCCAGTGGTCCACAGTCGGATTGTCGACCTGACGATTGCGCAAGACAGTATCTAGGTCACTGGAATCATCAGTGATGAATCCAGTGACCTAGATACTACCCGCCGGACTTGTTCGAAGTGTTCAAGTTGAGCCACGCCAGAAACTATACCTTTAGCCTGTGCATGACGAAGGAGTGAGCTCTCGGATTCCCTTCCAGGAAATTCCTCGTAGGGAATCCATGCCTCTTTGACGACGAATTGCGATCCCGGGTGGCCTTCTTTCTGAGTGCGACAACTACCTTCCCGGGTCCGATGAGTGTAGGGAAATGGAAAAGCTCTCCGCGCATGTCAATGATGTAAAATACTGGCATCGCCGTACCGTCTCCGGACTCAACCAGGGAATGAATTACCAACCCCCGAGAGTCCCCAAATATGCTGGGATCAAATCCAAGAAGATCACATTGGTCACAACCCAATCGGAACATGATCGCACAGAACTGTGAGGGTTGCCGATGGTAGTTGAAAGGTTTCGACGCGACTGCACCAGAGTGATCAAACATGTACACCTCACATGTAGTTTCTGTCATTATGAGGCCAAACGCAAACCGTCGATTAGACTGGTTGCAGAACATTTGGCTCGAGTTCGTCGCGAGCCGGTCACGAGCGACTAGAGAATCATCTGAGTCGACTATAACTTCTATGGGTGCGATTCCAGCCACGCTGTTTGCTTCGTTCAACGGCC
The DNA here is from genome assembly GCA_015179125.1 of Gautieria morchelliformis. Lineage (NCBI taxonomy): Eukaryota > Fungi > Basidiomycota > Agaricomycetes > Gomphales > Gomphaceae > Gautieria > Gautieria morchelliformis. Next base: position 26,672 of record WHVA01000481.1, on the reverse strand, counting down.
CAACACCCATGATTTGGTATCCTCCACCGGCAAGATAAAGTGATGAGGACATGGGAGAAGGTGGGTAAGTGTGCACCCGTTTGTTCTTGGCGTGAGTAGCTAAAACAGCTCGACTGTGTTCTGTCCGCCACTTATACCGATGAGCTGACTTTCCTTGCGAGATTTTCTGTCCTGTACCTTGCGGTAGGAGGAAGGTTGCGTGCGAGAATCTTCTTCTGCGAGGAGGATGTCGTTCACCAGCACCCAGAGCGGGGTCTAGAGTTCAGACGCGACGTCGGGTGCCTTCGGGATACACTTCCATCGGGAGGTCTTCGCATTGTAATTTCACCTCTGCGTCGCCTCTATATGAGGTTTCCAGGAGGAGCATACCGGAAAGAACTTCTCCAGCAAGGTATCGTCCTGTCTCCACTCATTCCGAAATTCGTGTCGTATTCGATCCATGATTCTGGAAGCTTTCAAAGCTTCGGTGCTCTGGCGCACGGATGTGTTGCTACGGGAGTCCTCAGACATGACGGTAATACATGGAACATTTACAAGCTGGTTAGCATCACGTGATCGCGGTCCGTCACGGCTGTGACTGAAATTAGTCGACCCATTACTTATTGCATCTCAGAGCACAATCGAATGTCGGGCGTTAGCAAGTTCACGGCAGATCGAAACCAGCGCATTCTCTTGGATCTCTTGACCCAGCCTGGAAATGGTCTGTTAACTCCATCCTTTCAACTATGGCAGCTGATCAGGCTTGTACGTACTCGACCAGATGTGTGTGCTGACTGTAAGGCGAGAACTCCAAGATGGGCATCGCATAACCTTGGAATCTTTATATGGTACGTCAGTACTGTTGGGCCGACAACTTGGGTGTTCTGTAGTGATATCCGTCTCATAGTATGAACTGTGCTAGCATCCATCGCAAGATTGGCACCCATGTCACCAAAGTGTGAGTACTGCCTCTTCTCCCCAGATTGCCCAAGAGATGACAGGTTTCCATGTTGTTAAGGAAGAGCGTGACAATGGACTCGTGGAGCAGGGAACAGGTTGAGGCACGTTGACTTTGGTACTTTGGTATGTGTCACACCCGATCCTGACATACCTTCTTCACTGTTACAGGTCATGAAATCGATCGGTAACCTGGCCTCTAATGCGAAGTATAATCCTAATGAGACACGCCATCCTCCACCAGCCAACCGGGAGGAATCGGAGAGGGATAGTGAGTTAGAGAAATTCATCCGATGTAAGCCCCTTCCCCGGCACATTTTCATCTTCATTCGGAAGCCTGATTGTCTTTTTTGACTATAGGGAAATACGAATTCAGGCGGTTTATGGACAAGACTGGGAGTAAAGACGCGCCGTCCGCCAAGGCACCCACGATTCGACCTCAATCCACACCCGTGGCGACAATAGCCCGACGATCGTCTCCTCTTCCGCCTCTGCCTTCAAGTACCGTATCCAATATAACTGCACCACCTCGTCCATCAGGGGTATACTCGGCAACCACCATTCCTCCCGCACCATCACTCCGGCAACCGTCTGCGCCTTCCCTAGCTCCGCCCTCCATGGTTCGGCCTGCCCCAGCTGCACCCCTTGCGCCCCAACCAGCACCTAATCCAGTGCCACATCACCCTGTATGGGACGACATGATGTCGCTGGCCAATCCTGGCCAAAGCATGCCCTCCATGCTTCCACAGTCGCAGCTCCAGGTTCCCAGTCAATTTCAGCAACCATCATTCCCATCTTCCAGTAGCTCCACCAGTACGTTGGGGACGACATCGACCCACGCTTTCCCTTCTACGGTGGCCAGTCAACCTCCAGGTCGCAGTGCCAGTCTTCCTGTGCTCACAAGTCCGAGCAACCCGTTCCCGACGCAGAGCACACACCCACAGCCGAGTATAGGGGATCATTTTGCTCAACAGTTACCTGGGTATCCTGGCCAAATGCCTGTGAACACACACTCTTTCCAGTCGTCGCCTTCTGCCCCTGTACATGTCCAGTCTCCGTTCCAGCAGTTATCGTCGACTCACTTCTCGCACTCATATGCACCTCCACTGGCACCTCCTTACCCGCAGCAGCAGCAACAGTTCACTCCAACGTCTTTTCCTCAACAGTTTGTGCAAACATCACACATACCCATGCAACAGCCTCTCCAAGCCTTTCCCCAGCAACAGCCCATGCAAGGTGGCAATCCCTTCGGTGTGCCTGCTTGGCAACATCAGCCTTCTGGTCAACCGCAGCATGGCCCTTGGGGGGGCATGTGAGTTTGACATGATAACCACCGCTGGATGTCTCGGCAACGCTTCATCTTTGATCGTGTGTAGCACTTAACACTTTCTTGTTGTTAGGATCTAGAGACCAACAGTTGATGCAGCCTCGAATCTTCGCCCATCTTCTTATTGTTGCACAAATTATAATTAATAATAATAAATCATCTATTAATATGGCCAGAAGTAAGGGACGCACAGGACGGGGACATGAGCCATCCACCAGGTTTGTGGTTTCTCCCGATCTTATGTCAAAATGCTAGCTTCCAGTCATTGATGCAGGCGAGCCCTCGTCTCGGCTGTCCGGACGCGATGATCATCCTGATAAATACGTGTTACCCTGAGAGCCTTGTTGATTGGGACCGACATGCTGTGCATCTCAGACAGCGCCTTTGTGGATGCTGTGTAAACATTATACCTTGGGAGTCCGGGATGTGAATGCGACCTCATGCCTTTGGTTAAGGGGTCTTGATCCCAGCAGCCTCTATTCTTGACAGTCAGATATGCATACATTTGTGGTCAGAATGGTCAAGGCAACCCACACCTCCAACCGCTGTAGTCCCTATCCCAAGAACCCCACACGGTAGTCCCAGCCTCAACCATCGCCTTCCAGTCATCGCCATCGTGGCAGAGCTCTGTGCCTACCAGCAACCGACTATCGGTCATACACGCCAGTTTAGTCCATATAGAGCCTTTGCGATCGCGGTCCGGGTTCCCCTGCTCGTCATTAACGAGTACGACGAGATGCGTCAGCGTTGACGACTCGAGGAGAGTGGATATGGTGAGGATGAGCGCGTCGTCCTCGTCCCCGTCGTAAGGAAAGGCGCAATGTGTGAGGGAAGGGAGAAGGGAGAGATCGCACGCTGTCTCCGGAGGAGGCGGTTCGAGTCCTAGGTAGAGATATTTGACGTTGCGAAATAGAGGCGAGGCCCAGGGGACGTCGTCGAGCGCCCCCATGAGCATCACTTCTCTTGGGGTGGGACAGCCAGTGTCTGCTGAACTTTGTGGAAGTGACGGGGAGGCAGCAGTCGAGGACGCAGTGTTCTCCTGCATATCAATATCTGGGAGTCCCACCAGAGCGGGCGGATAGCTCGCGAGTCTTTCTACGTTTGAACAGGCCATGATGATGTCCGCGCCGTGCTCCCCATTGATGAATAAATTCCTAACGTGAGCCGCGAAGAAGGAACGTGGTTTGGCGTCGAAAGCGACGCGGAACAGGTCGACCGTGTGTGGTGTCCAGAGAGTGACGGTTTGGTAAAGAATTGGCTCGGTCCATTCCCTGACAGTTTTGGAAACGAGCGTGAGAGTCAGTGCTGTCTGCGAGCATATTGCGGCTGCATGCCTGACGATGAAGCACACAATCTCGGAGGGGAAACGGGAGAAAGGGGAGGGTAGAGGCTCCTCGCCTGTATGGATAATTGCAGGCACGGAGATAGCTAGATGCTGGTCAAGCTGCAGCTGGCAGCATCCAGTGGGTTTAACTTGTGCTTGTCTGGATCGACGGGACTGCCTCATAACACGATGGAGGGGCGGGGCTGGGAGATGCTCATGGGAGGGAGAGGCATCCAAGGCAACTATATAGTACCAATGACATGCATATAAGAGACGAATGTTGGGACCCAAGACCCTGGCCAAGACCGCACAGGAAATTATCGCAGCAACTTGCTAACTATGGAGAGCTGTGCTTTCTACTCTTACACCAGCACTGTCTCCGGTAGTGTAAGTCACGGCCAAAGACTGGAGAGGCGTTCAGCATCTGATCGTCTCAGGCAGGCTGCAGCACCGCTTTTGTTCCAATGCTGTGCAGAGACGCCATAGCGATCAAGGTTTGATATTTTTGTCGCTTTGGCTTATATTTGAAGACCATGCTCATGTACTTGCAAGCGTAGGCTGTCCTCGCGAAGACAATGTGCTCGTTGGACAGCAAGCTGATAAAATAAGTCCTTGGTTGAGCGCCGACGGCGCCCCGCTCAGCGGGAGCCGCAATGCCCAGATTCCGCAATTGAACGGTCACCGTTAACCCGGATGTCTCGAGTTGTCTCGACTAGTCTACACGGGGGTGCCAGAATTACTCTCCAATGGGAGCTGAACTGCGATCAATTGTCGACGATTGCTAGCCAATCACCGCGAGCCCGCACCAGGACGGCACTAGGTCTCTATTATGATGTCCGAGGCACCGTCGTACGGCATATTCATGCCAGAGCGCTCTGTAATGATGAGCTCGGAAGACGTGCAAAACCGGAACTCGGTATTACCAGCTCACCGAGGCTTCTAACGTTCATACCTCAGGCCTCACTGGCAGGCCTCGGGCTTTAACACAGTCGGTGCGCCGTGTTGACACTTGCTTAAGCAGAATATATGGATCCGGCCCCTTCCTTCTTCCGGCGTGTATATATCTGGAGGCGCATGACGGCCCACGTCTGGATCCGCCATACCATTAGTAAGTCAGTGATCTCTATTCAGGGCCGTGCCACGCCATGCAACCCGTTGTGTACGATGAGTATTAAGCGACCTTACTATAAGGAGTAGTGCCTGTATAGAACACGAACCATACATACTGCACCTATACAGCAGGGCGCTACAGCATATCCCCGTTATATTATATAGAACATTAAACCGGCCATTTACTTTGATCCAAACCAGCTAAGTCATTCTGAGAAGTGGGTATAATTTATGTGATTGTATTCACACTCAACAGCCTATTTGGACCAGTTTAGGTCGTTGAGATAATCAGCGATCTGTTGGCCATATTTATCAATGATCGGGTCAGAGTCTGCATCTGTTCGTTTCTATATTGGAAAGAGTATATCCAACAGTGGCGTTTACCCTGCTTCATAAGGAGCCACGTCTGGACATGAGAAACTATTCACTCAAACCACCAGTAGTGCTAGATGTCCTCCAGCAACGGGTCTAAGAAACCTCAGACCATCACCTACAAAATAGCACTACAGGACCCTCACCTCGCTTGGAAGCCTTGGACTTTTGCATTTGTAGTTTCGTACCAGTCACTAAACGGGACGCTGTTGACGCCACTGGCTATGTACTTGTTCACCCGACTGACGAACATGTCGCGAGTTGTCGCATTCGTAACGATAGCAGATGTCCATATTTGCCAGTCTAAGGCACACCGGGAATGGAACCGCCAATCAGAACAAGACTGATAAGAGATGAAGGACATACCCGACTTGGTATAAGTATGTCTCGTGTCTAATGGAACACCGAACTCCTCTGCGTTAGAAGGTTCAGTGCGTCGAGCTCCAAGTAGAAGATGAGTGAACACATACGAGCCACAGTTTGGTACCAAGCAGTTTCTGGGAGGAACCGATCAAAGATTATTTCAACCGAAGAAGGGCGGTTACACGTACGCTGCTCATACACTGATTGAGGAAAGACATCAGTGCCAAGCAATTTATCCGCCATCAGATTATATGTCAACCCCCAGCTAGACGTATTCCCATACGAGAGTTCGAGGTGTTTGAGATTTCCTGTCGTTGCCGTTGCGAAACCCTCGATTTGGGGCGCGTAACTGGTAGCAATGGACTAATGTATCCCAAACAATCAATTCGTGGTGTCGAAGAATAATATAAAGGGAAACGTGCACTGTAGTTGACAGCGGTAGATTTGTTACCAAGTATGCCTTCGATGATCGACATAGCTTTGATGCCAATAGTACCTTTAATGGCAAGGTTAGTTTGGTTAGCAAGTGTTCCTGCAAAGTCGTCTGTGGAGAGCCTGTGAAATGTGTATTAGTAGCTTCTCCGTTTGCTGAAAATGTGGCCTGCGGACTGGTTGGCGGGAATCAATGAATCTTCGATGAGAAATTGCGTCCACTGGTTTAAAAGCTTGGACTATATGGAAACAGCATCTTTAATCCGAACTAGACATCCTGGAGTTACTCACATAGGTTCTTAACAAACTCGTATCGTTCGTCTTCTGTGTATAACTCAAAGTCATAATCAACATATTACCGCTCTCTAAAACAAGTATATCAGCCTGATATTCTGTCTCAGAAAAAAAGCCCCTCATCACCTTCCACAGGCATTGCCTCATCTTTCCCGTCGTTGTGCCCAAGTGCCTTTGGATAGCTCGAGCCTATCTTTAATGTCAGAAACCAACGATGATCCATAGAAGGACACACTGACCCATATCGTGGACGCTCCAAGCATTTGGATACTGACCGCTGGCTTGATACTGAAATAGCGGCTCGAGGAGATATTTTCCCAGCAAGGGATTGAGATACAAGAAGATAGGCCACGCGGGGAAAATGACGTCACTGATGAAACATTCAGAAGGCCGCTGATGATGATGAAAGACGGCTCACACGGTGTTCACATTCCCGTCCGAGGATATCTCTGAGTCATAACACCATAAGTTCAATGGGAGGATCACTCAGTCGGCTGCACACGCACCTTTCAAAAAGTACATCACATCTTCGGGATTGAAGGCACCAGTCGGATCCTTTCCCACTGTCAACTCGCACGCAGCCAGCGCTTGCCTCACGGAGAGTGCTACAATTGCTTCGTAATCCGCAGATATTTTATTCGCGTCAAGAGAGATCCTTGCATCCAAAGCATTCGCCGAAGCCAGCGCGTTAGGGTAATCAGGCAGGAACGCCGCAATCTGCCATTCATAAATACCGCTTCGACATAGTGCTGTATACTGTATCGTACGATACCCACTTACCGCTTCTGTCGCACTCGCATACTTAGTGAAGAAGAAGCTTGAGCGGTCCTGAAATTCCCCGCCTGCTACAATATACTGGATGGCAGGATCCCGGACGTGACCGACACTGAAGACAACAGGGAACGCAGTGTTAGATGTTATGAAGCCGAGGTCGCGTGCAAGCCCGAAGACCGGCCAGTTGTTACTGATTGCGCGGAAGGCGGTGTCCTGGGTGTCTAGAAGCGTGCCATTGGTGGTAAAAGTTCCACGGACAACGATATCTTGGCCACTTTGAAATGTAGTGCTGGGGCTCTGCCGTTAGGAGGGGGATTTGTGAGTAGATAATACTTAAAAATGATTTGAGAAACAATTCACATACCCTTGGGGTCGAATAATATGCGGCACCATCTGTGAAGATATACATAGATAACAACGGTTGATGAGGGGAGCATGTACATACACTGGGTGTGATCGGCCACCTCAGTAAACACTTGCTGGTTCTCGAGCTGTACTTGGTGAGTGATAATGTCGCCTTCCGTAGCTGTGGTCCAGTTCACAGCAAGGGAATTGTCGCCCGATACCCACTCAGCGCTGTGAGAGCGAGCGTGTCAGAAGCTCACGATAAGTAGTGCAGGGTCAGCTTTTAACCTAACTCACCTGATGTCCGTGTAGACTTGCACAGAGTGGGATTTCCCGTCGGTCGATTCCACAGCCAGAGCCAAGTACGAGAAAGGAAGAGATTGCTTAACAAAGTCGTTCGGCTGAATGTTGGAAGGATCAGTAACATGGATAACAGCAAGAAAGACTAAGAGTCATGTTTACTTCAACAGGACTCAGGAAATTAGCGGTTATGTCGACGGGTCCCGCTGAGAGCACAAAAGTGCTCTGTGTCGATGTATACTATAAGAGGGAGTTGAGACCATTAGTAAATTTGTCGTCGGAAGCAAAACCTTTTTCCAACACAGAAGAGTATCGACAATCGCAGAATACGCCGGGGATGATCAACATGGGGAGACAGGATTACCTTGAAGCTTTTCTGAGTAGCTTTTTGTACGCCAAGGTCCAGCGAGGGATTACCGAGGAAGTTGTACGCCACACCGTCTACGCGGATGAATCCTGCCCAACCAAGAGTCTGTCGGTGAAAATTTCCTTTAGACCTTCATAGCCTAGTCTAAATAGCTTCGCACATACCATGCCGGTCCAGAAACTGGGCCAGGCTCCGTTCAATGGCTGTCCACCACCCTGCTGAAGCCAGGCGGACAGATACGGCGTACGGACTGCTAGAGGCACCGCAGGTGGATTAAGAGGTTGAGCCGTCCATGTGACTGCAGCGTTAGCAATGGGCGCAGCCAGAGGTGCGGCGACCAGAGCAAAAATCCATGCCTTGTAGTTCGCAAGCATAGTAGCAACAACCAGAGCAAAGCAGTAGGATTCGCTCTTACAACATATAGGAACTGCAAAATAAATAGAGAGAAGAGATGCTCATGAAACGCGTGGTCCCAGTTGCAATCGTGGCCGTGCAAGAGACGACAGAGTCAGCGGCTGGTCAGCTGAGTGTGATGATGCGTTGATATGATTGTAAATAGGGCGAAGAGCAGTAATAACTACCTACGCGTTGACACCTCAGCCATGATCACGCGACTGCAAGCGGTGGTTCGTTGCATCGAAGCTCATAGTCACGAGATCAATTCGCCGCATCAATGGTCGCTTTTGGCAGCTGCGGAAGTATTTAAGATATTCTGCAGGGTATGGAAAATGCAGAGCAGAGCAAGGTTCTAATAATGTGGTCTGAATAATTGATCATGCATACTGTATATACTGTACTGTGAAAATTCCAAGCCATCCCAGTGGGTGCCGCGGCCCGTCGGTACGCACCGGCTCGCCGGGCTCGGACCCGGGTGCCACTAGAGGGTAACTGTGGTGTGGCACAGTACTTACTCGTCATGATATAAGTAGCGGGATAAGCCTCTACTAGCTACTGCCACCCGTTGTTGCTGAAACAAACCTGTATACATCCGAAACCGGGCATACGCGTTCGGTCAGAGAATCGAGTAAGTACCCTACTGTCTCCGACTCCCGGAGACTCGGCTGAGACTCTCGCAGCCAAACAGGGATCCACACACCCTCAATGCGTCCACAACTTAACCGTGTCGCTATAGACAATAAATTTTCTCGTGGTCACACCTCTAACTGTAACATATGGACATGACTAGTACGTGTACAGTTTTGAATAAACCCCCTACTGCACACTGTGTCCAGCCCTCACAGAGGAATCATTCGGTGGTGAACCAACATCTAACTGCTGGAACGAAAGATGGCAAACCTGGCAAACCGCAACCAGTCATGCAATGAGCCGTATAGACACCGTTCTGGGCACCGATCCATTTGCTGCAGAATGTCTCCCATGCACGCTGACTGTCTTTGCCCGGTGGCCATAGCTGTCACTTTGCCACCCAAACTCCCTAAAATACACCTTTATTTCATAGATTTTACCGTAAAAATCTCGACGAGAAAGCCAGTACCTGACCCGATCGAGGGGATAATGTTTGTTCAGGCACGGATCTCCACGAGTCTCTCAGCTGTCTGTCTCGCGCGACGCTATGTCCTCCGTTCGGTCGGCAACCTTTTGCTTCCGAATATTATTGTTTGACAATCTTTTGTTTATCCTTTTGTGAAAACAATGTAAAACAACTTGAAGATTATAAGTAGTTTACAATATGCATTATCTTCTGCGCAAACACAGAGGTAAGATACCCCTTTGTTATTTCTTGTCGTCTGTTACCTTACTCACCTGTACGCAGTGCCTTTCGAACAGGTAAATATACGAGTGGTTTGACACCGTCTTGCAAACACTGAGTGTCCTTCAAACAGTCTTGTTAATATTACAGTTGTTCCTCTACCCACCGTCTTTCTTGTCAGGTACTAGTGCTCCCACCTACGTTTCTGAACCACCCAATTAACCCTCACATCTGCCTCGTAGCCACGACTTTACCGCTACAGGTACTCTGGATCTCCACCACTTGTTTTCCCGACCGAATTTTTGCATGCTAACGTCAATTCCGTCACGTCAAAGCCTCACAATAAAATAGCCACTGTCGATGGAAGACACCTGCTTGGTTGTTCGATGTGAGCTATCTGATTCTCAAAGTACTAGGAGGCTCAAACAATAGATGTCAAGGTCCTGATCGCGCATCTGGTTCACATATCCCTGTTGAAGTCTATGAAGAAATTTTTGGTTGGTTACGGCCCACTGTTGATCCCGACACAAATGCTCGATGGTACCGCAAAACTTTGGCGTGTATGGCTCTTGTCTGTCGGTATTTTGCTTTCTACGCCACTCAAGAATTTTACCGCTCGCTAGACTTTGGTGGGGCGGCTCAAAGCGTAGATCCACAGAGGCCAACTGACACTTGGTGCAATGGTGTTCTCACCAGACTTCAGCCAATGGAAACGCCAAGAAGTGATCTCACAGCTGGGCGCGAATTGCACGATTGGATCCCACAGCTTGGCCGCCAGTCGCTCACCAAAGAATTTAAAGTTCTTTGGATGGAAGATCAGATTTTTATAACACGACTCCCCCTCGTACTACCAAGGCTTGAAAACCTTAGGTTTTTTGCGTTGGTACACACACGCTTGTCCCATTTACTGATGCAATCTCTCGGAAGACTCCGAGCCTTGCAACAGTTGGTCCTTTTGCAGGCTTATGCGGATTGGGGGCGGACTTCTCGAAGCGAACCTATATTTGGACCCCATGAAACACCATTCCCCACTCTGTGTCAACTTACCGTTGAACGTATGTTCCCACCAGGCGATGATGCGTTTAGGAATGCAATATGTGCCCTTGGCGGCGCAACAAAGCTGCGATCCTTGGCCGTCGATGACGGCGAATGGCTGCGTTGCTTCCTTCCTCACATTACACCACAGCTTGTGTCGCTAAGCGGAAATTTTTCGAGTATCCCCGTGCAGACCTTTCTTGAATTTATCAGAGGACATGCTGCTCTTGAAAATCTTACAGTATACTTTCATTTAGCAACGTTTTTTGAGTCCTCGTATCAGGACTCTTATAGGGACCTCCATCTTGATCCTGATGACTTTGCCCAAACTCAAGTCTTTTAGTGGTTCTTTCATCATGGCTCCCGAGTTCATTCGTACCCGGCCCGTTACGAGGCTGGCATTGGGCTGCCACATTCCAACGGTGTCATTGATTCCTTTCTCGCCCTCTTTGTATGGATTCACAGTGTTTCCCCATATCCATTTGACACCTATTTTGCCCTGTTACAATTATGACATCCCAGATGCACATATCTGGACCAACTTGGGGACTACAGGTAACGATATACGGGAGCTATTTGCTCCCATTGTTGCCAAAGTACGATGGAGGCCAAACCTTGGGTTACGTTTCCCGAACGTTGTCAAGTTGCAACTTGAGCTCTGCAATCATCTCGTATGCCGTCATATGCTGCGGTCCGTTACTCTGCTGAATCTGGGTTACAGGGTAGCCCCAAGCTAGAATCGCCCAACGAACACTTGGAGGCCATAGGAAAGGTGCTCGAAAATTTCAAGTCATTGAAGTCTCTCATGCTACTATGCCACGAGCGGTATTCTCCCCTGTATATGCTGTCGCCCGGAGACCAGCACTACTTTGTCCACGTCTACCAAGAGAACTGTCCATCACTCAAGACCATTGTATTTGGTTCGCTGATGGTATGGCATTTGCGTAGGCTGACGATCGAGGTGTGTCGTTGGGAGCTTGAACTGCTCTCGCCAAGGTTGATTCAGGAGAAGCTGCAAGATTTGTCGGAAAACGATCTTGAACGGGTGCGTGATTGGGAGGGCAAAATGGCCTGTCTTTTGAGTCAGGAACCATTGGCTTTGAGAGCAACTGGAAACTTAGAGAGCATATGGGGAGAGAAATGTTCGCTCTCGCTCTGCCATTAATTACGCAGGGTTCTTGGAGTAAGCATCGGCTTTCCTTGTTAATTCTTCAGCTGCTGATTTGTATCAGATAGTAACTATCCTGTGTACCGCGCTACTCTAAGCCACATTTCTTTTTCGCAATGATACACGCTGGTGACGGTGCTTCGGAGAGTGGGAGGGGTGGGATGGTGATGGGGAGAAAGGACTCACGTGGTGATATGGTGCAACTTGTGGACTTGAGCTCATTGGATCGTTGTCTCTTGAACGTTGCCTGTAAATTAAGTGGCCCTCGTGGCATAGTATATTATTGCACCGTGGTCCAGTTGGTAGGCATGACTCCGAGTCCTGAGAATGGAACAGAGCCTAGGTCTTTCGAGCCATAGTATTATTTACCGTGGAGCTTGGAGAGCAAAACGGCCGCCGCGAAGAAGGAAATCAGGGGACGTCGGCATGTTACATATATGCGTTACTTACACGTATGATGATACATGAACATTGTCATAAACAAGTCGCTAATATAATTTGTACAAGGTGACATCGCTGGATCAGAAACAGCAGCCATATCGAGGTGACCGACTTAAAAGAAAAACTCAATCAAACTCTGGCAAGGGATATGGATTTTTCACGAGCCGCTGAATCGTCTTCCGGTCTTTCTTTTTCAACTTCACCAGAGTGTCGATATACTCATATGTCCTTCCTCCAATGGCTGCTTCGTGCAACTTGATTGGATCCGCCTCGTAGTTCTGAAAGAACTGGCTATACACGTGCTTCAACTGCGCCCTTTCCATTTCGTCTTTGCAATTGAAGAACCCATAGTCGACACCTACGGAAGGGATCAAAGTTCCAGCCTCGGCAACGACGAATTGTTTAAGATCCCAAACAGACTTTGACATCGTGGGAGAACCCTCCAGAATGTCTGAGAGGTGGGGGATGTCCTCGAATTCCGCTTTAAGTCCTTTCGAATAGAAGAGGGCTTTGAGAGAAGAAGACGCGTACGCGGCATATAACTCTCCAAAAGAGCATCTCTCCATTAATTTCTTGTAGAGTAGAGCAAGCCTCGATTCGGTATATTCTTGACATGCGCAAAAGCCGAACGTCAACCAGGTTTGTTGGTCAGGAGATGGATGCCAATCGGCGAGAAGACAGCTACAGAACACCAAACAGTCACGTTTGCTTTCTGGCCAGGTAGCTTTAATAGCGTCTATCTCCTCTATAGTTGCTGAAGCGCTGCCACCAGCGTATTGCCAACCACGGGCGACAAGTTGAAGTGGGAGATCCGGAGCAGCTTGGGTGTTATCAAGTACCCATTGGTTCTGCAGGAACCACGGATAATAACTGCCCCGGTACTGCTGGGGTACCTTCTCGTACGTAGTTTTAATGTTTTGAATGAGTGTTCCCTGAATACGCCATGTATGAATCGTCTTGGGCTCCACATTTTGGTATATGATTAAGCCTATGTAAAGCCCAAGGAGTTTCGATCTGTTTCCCGCCGTGAAAGCTTTGGTGAAGCCGTAGTCCTCGCAGGTTTGTGGATCTTCCGGGAAGACATCCCGGTGGGCTGCACGAGCAAGGTGGTAGGCGGTATTGACTGGCTTTCGTGTATTGCACTCAAATATATGAAACACCCAAACAGCCCGCTGGCATTTCACGCTGCAGAACCACGCCGACGGGACAGTGCACCCAGAACATCTCCGAGTCGCCGGTTCATCGCAGCCACGGCACTTGTGCATCCTATGCTTGGTGATAGATTGATCGGCGATAGAAATGAATGAGTGTAGTGGAGGGTTGTCGAGGTGGGGAGACAACTTCTGGATGAAAGGCAACGAGAGGAATAAGCTATGATCATCCGACAGTGCAGAACGAATAAGATCTACCTACATAGTAGCCACTGGGATTCTGAGACCAGGGAATCGGAGGGATATTGGAGGCCCAAATGCAGGATGGACAGTGGCAATCTGACAGGTAGAGGGCATGGATCGATATCGATGGCACGAATAGCGCCCCATATATACTAAGACCAGAGAACAACCTTGAGCTTGAAGCTTGATTGCCAGGTCAGGAAGCTACTTCGGTTCAGTCCGCCACCTCCGAGCCATTCCAGGAATACTGACAGTATATACTTATCTTGCGACGCTGAAGCATTGAAAACCGACACAGTAGTTGCTGAATGAGATCTTTGATCACACTCCACTCCAAACAATTTCATGTCACTTTGTTGATGTTTATTCAACTAAAGCTTACAGCATAAGTATATATGTATAGCTGGATGATGTTGCACTCCAGAATCAGCGCGAATACCAGTATTGCCGGAATCAGGAGAGATAAACTTAGTTTTATTCCTTGGATTTCAGCTGTTACTCTAACCCCCGGTTTCAGACGACGTTCGGGACGACGGGCATGCAACCGGCCCCAAGTGGACGTTCCAAGGTTCCGTTTTAAGAATGTTTTCACAAACTCACATTTTATGTAATAGCATATGCAGCCTTTTCATGGCAGTTATTTGTAGTTTTAACAGTGCTCTGCCAGGGGAGCTTTTCTCAACCTGTAAGGATTAACTGGCTAGTGCCGGTAAGTGTAGAACGCAGGATTGCGTCAGACGCGACGGTCATCGGACTCAGGGTGGTCTCGGTCATGTCTGACCGAGACTATATATCTAACGGACTCATAGTTAATGACCCCTCAGTGAACGGCCCGTTCACTGAGGTACGTACCATAGTATCTGCCTGGGCGCACAAGTACTTACTGCCTTGTAGCCTTTGTGTGTCTAGGTATACTAATAGCATGTACTCAGTGAACTGCCCATTCACTGAGCCTTTGTGTGTCTAGCTACTGCGCATCATACCGCTACAGGTTATGGGCCCCGCAGAGCCTACCACATCCTCCTCTACCTTGAAGTCGTTCGTCATCCCCAAGTTGGCTAGGGATGGCATGAATTGGGTCACTTGGAAGAGCCAAACGATGGCAACCCTATCTGCAACCCGTGGAGCTGAATGGCACCTGGAGGGGACCACTGGGATCCCCCTCCTATCCCCACCTACCCCGATGGCCATGTGCTGGCGGATAAGGAAGAGGAGGAGCTGGACAACCTAGAGAAATGATGGGATGGCTACAATCAGTGTGAGGCCACAATTAAGGTCCAGATATTCACTACCATCCCGGACAGTGTCCTTATTGAAATCTGTAACCTCACTACAGTGAAGGAGGTATGGGACACCATATGTACAAAGCATGAGATGAAGGCACTCACCGTCAAAGTGGACATGTGGCACCAGATGTATGAGTTGAAGTGCGAGGATGAGGCTAACACACGTACACACCTGGAGACCATCATGAAAATGTGGGAACAGCTCACAGGGATGAATGCTGGACTCACTGATGATGACCTAGTTACCTCAGCTCACTTCCAAAATCATATCGCTTGCTCATCAATGTGATCACGATGTCCGCGGCACATGCCAAGGCTAATATAAGGGCAACCTGGGCAGATGCTCTACACTCAAGCGATGAACTGGTGAAGGGGGATCCAAAGGTAAGACAGAGAACTATATACACAACACAGACATACCTGGTGAAGGGGGATCCAAAGAGAAAACTCTAAGGAACCCCTTCACCACCTGGCTATTACGATACGATCCGTCGTAAGGTTGACTGAGGTCGGGGACGAAACCCGAGGCAAGGTCTGAGGTTACGGGGCGAGGTTTGGATGGGGAAGTCGGAGAGCGACTTGGCTTCAGCTTATGTGCTGCGCCGACCCTACGCACGAGTCCCAACTTCGGAGGTAAACGAATAAGAGGCGAGGCTTAGAAACTAGCTAAGGATCGAAGGGATACGATAGTTGATTTTCAGACTGAGGAGTAGGAATGCATACAAGGGGGGTTATATACGAGCGAGGGTACGAGTCAGGGGTGAACATATTAGTGGAGGTCAGGGCGAGGTCAGGAGGCCGAGGTCAGGGCAAGGTAATATACGAATGATGCATGATGGAGCGGAATCAGTAACTAAGGGGATGCGGGCATGGGATCAAGGTCGGATATGAACTCAAGCTCGGGCTCGGGCTCGGGCGCGGATAAGGATCATATGTACTTGGCACGAATATCACAAGGCTCGGGCTCGGAAGAAGGTTTTACCGGTAAGTAACCGGCCTTTGGCCGGGTCCTTACAGTATCCCCTCCTTATGGCCGAGACCCTCGAAGCCATAATATGAACAAGGTTCGCCTATCCTCGAATCTAGATCCCGGCCCGATGTTAAGTAGCCGGAAAGGCGAAGCTTAAATCGTAGCCGAGGTTAGATAAAAGGGTGGGTAGGAGGCAGCGAACCCAAGTGCCAACGAATTATGGTGCGCCCTCAAGCCCTCTTTAACTCAGCCATCGACGCGAACAGCACGAACAACGCATTGGACCAGACACTACTGTCTGAGGAGAACGGAGCCTCGGGCGAGGTTATGCCCGAGGTTCGACCTGAAGTTGGCGTATTGCCAATTGATGAGACGGGGGCCATCGACATGCAGCAGCCATGGCAGGAAGGGCCGAATGGCAAAAAGGTGAGTACCGTTGTTGTCTGGTCATGGATGCTGCTGATTCGTACAGTATAAACACATGTTATTCTCGTACCATCCTACCGACTTGTCCCTATATGGGTACAAGCTCGCCGACGGGGAACCTCGTGAGTGGCAACTCGTGACCAAGGCCGAGGCGAGGTGTGCGCGGGGGGTTAAACAGGGAATGGTCATAGAGCAGTCCAAGGTCCTGGCTTGGCCGGGTAAGATTCGTGGAAGTCAGTGACCAGCTCCGAGGCATGATCAAGCTCGGAAGCGAGGATCCACGAGCTTTCTTCGTCGGTACCTTCTTAACCAGTCCACCTAACAAGATAGAGTAACTTGCAGCTCTTGCGTCTATTATCGATCTTCGAGTCGAGGATTTCGGAAACCTCGAACTCGGGTTCACCGTCGATAACGACTGGGGGCAGAGGCGGCTGAACTCGGTTCGGGATGGTGTTGGGCGAGGCTGGTTCGAGCATAGATACGTGGAATACTGGATGGACTGAATGCATGTGTTCTGGAAGTCGAAGGGTGAATGAGTGAGTACCTGCTCGGGAAATGATCTCAAAAGGACCCAAGAACTTCTCAGCGAGCTTTTTGGTAGGACGAGTCGTTCTGAAGTACTGTGCCTTCACAAAGGCGAGGGATCCTACTTGGAAATCAGGAGCGGGTTTGCGGCGAACATCGGCCGAGGCTTGGTAGGTCTTCTGAGCCTCGAGGATGGCACGGCGAAGTTCTTGGTGAAGCTCGTCCAGGTCAACCACGAAGTCTCGGGCTCGTGCCGAGGTGAGGTCGCGCTCGGGGTGAACTGCGAGGTTCGGATGGTAACCCTTATTAGCAAAGAATGGGGATATGCCGGTGGTTGCGCTAGGCGCATTGTTGTAGGCGAACTCGGCTAGGGGAAGGAGCGAAGTCCAATTGGACTGCTGATAGTTGAAATATATCCTGAGGTACTGTTCCAAGGTCTGGTTAGCACGCTCGGTTTGACCGTCACCCTCGGGATGATATCCCGAGGTGAAATGCAACCGCATGTCCAAGGCTTTCCCTAGGGAACGCCAGAAGTGCTAGATGAACTCGGAACCCCTGTCCGAGGTGACGTGCGAGGGGATTCCATGCTTGGAAAAGACATGAAGGACAAAGAGATGAGTGAGCTCTTGCGAGGTTATCTTGTCTGTGGTTGGAATGAAGATAACCTGCTTAGTGAAGCGGTCAACAATCACTAGGATGGAGGTGAACTCGGACGAAGGGGGAAGCTGCTCAATGAAATCCATAGAGATGGAATTCCAAGGCTTCTCGGGAACGGGGAGTTGTTTGAGAAGACCATAGGGCTTGTGACGTTGCGGCTTACTTCGCATGCAAGTGGTACACGTCTTGCAATACTCCTTGACAAAGGATCTAATCCCTGGCCAAGTGTAGTCTCGTCGGATCAGCTCCAAGGTCTTGTTGACCCCGAAGTGTCCCGAGAGAATATGATCGTGCTTGTATTGCAGGATGCGAAGTCGAAGGTCTTGGGCCGCAGGAACATAGGTTCGGTTGTCCAGCTTGAGAAAGCCCTCGGGGTCTGTTGTCAGGGTTCACGCATTTCCTTCCACAAGTTTCTATTTCCTTCCATGAGTTTCCGTTACCTTCCGTCAGTTTCCATAACCTTCCGTCACCTTCCATCACATTCTGTCACACTCTGTCACATGTCACATTCCGTCACATTCCGTCACCTTCCGTAACCGTCTACAAGTTTCCGTCTCCCCTATTATGTAAGCCTTGCCAGCGCTATAAGACTGTAGCCCGTGTGGTGGTGTTTCCTCAGCTTGATCTCTGAGGATACCCACTACACAGGCAAGTCCCCATGTATCTATCGTTGGTAGAGTTATAATCTGAGGATACCCACTACACAGTTGGTCATTGTCCTAGTATCGGCTCTTATCTCCTTGAATATCTTTGGTTGTGGCTTCGTCATTAGTGTTGCCCTCACATCTGTGGTCCACCTCGGGTCATTGACCAAGCCGAGGTGCGACTTGGCTATGGGGTCCGAGGGGAGGTTTGCTAGTATGTCAGCTCGGATCTGCTCGGTATCAAGCAGTGAAGTGGCTCGGAGTACGACGGGAGCGAGGTTAGTAGCTCTAAGGGACGATGCCAGCTGGTGTTGGGTAAACACTGGCCGTAGGTTCTGTGGGTTTATGGTGGCATAGTCGCTATTCCCCTCTTTAAGGTAGACATCCCATCGTCTAGTGAGAGAGTCAGGCTTCGTTCCGAGGCGACCAGGTCGGAAGTGTATGGCGAGGTTGAACTGGGAAAGGTATTCTGACCACCGAGCTTGTCGACGGGTCAGGAGCTTTGTTGTTGAAAAGTATTCGAGGTTCTTGTGATCGGTGATAACGTCGACAGGGTCGCCAGAGCCCTCGAGGTATTGTCGCCAGCGTTGAAACGCTTCAAAAATGGCTAGGAGCTCCTTGTCGTGAACATCGTAGTTGAGCTCGGTAGAGGTGAATGTGTGGGAGTGGAAAGCGGCGGGATGAAGTTCGCCTTCCGAGGCTCGCAATGATAAGATTGCCGCTAAGGCATAATCTGAAGCATCAGTCTCTACGATTAGTGGAAGGTCAGGAATCCAGTGGGTAAGGATAGGAGCGGTAGTGAACGCCTTCTTCAACAAGTTGAAGGCCTGCCGACAATCCTCGGAAAGGTTCCAAGGGGTACCCTTGCGGGTGAGTCGGGTGAGAGGAATGGTGATGTCGGAGTAGTTGTGAATGAAACGTCGGTAGAAGTTGGCGAAGCTGAGGAAGGATTGGATGTCGCGAACTTTGCGAGGTTCAGGCCAGTATTGAATGACCTTTACCTTGTCGTCCGCCATAGTGAGACCCTCGGAGAGAGTATGTAGCCGAGGAATTCAACCGAGTCCGATGAAACTCGCATTTGTCTTCTTTGGCGAAGAGGTTGTTGAGTCGCAGTTGTCGCAAGACTTCCTTGACATGTTCAACATGTTTGGAGGGTCACTGGAGTAGATTAGAATGTCATCCAAGTATACACCACACAAACGTCCAAAAGTCGGCGAAAATCTCGTTCATGAATCTCTGGAAAGCAGCAGGGCCGTTAGTGAGACCAAATGGCATAACCAACCATTCAAAAGACCCATAGTGAGTCCTGAAGGCGGTTTTCCATTCGTCACCCTCGGCCACCCGTACGAGGTGGTAAGTGTGACGAAGGTCAATCTTCGTATAGATGCGAGCATTCTTTGGAGCATCAAGTAAGTCAGCAATCAATGGCAATGGATACGATCTTTTTTCGAGATCTTGTTTAAACCTCGGAAGTCGACACACAACGAAGGGAACCATTTTTTTGCGAACAAACAATACCGGTGCACCATGAGGCGAGCGGAAGGTGGATGAAACCGATGTTCAAGTGCTCGTCGATGAACTCATGAAGGCTTTGAGTTCGGAAGCTGAGAGAGAGTAGATGGGACCGATAGGTGGCGAGGTCCCTTCTTCGAGGTTGATTTTGATATCGTGGGGTTGGTGGGGAGCTAGAGTGTCAGCGTGTGCTTTACTGAACACATCTGCAAATTCGTGATATACTTCGGGAACATGTTTCTAACGTTCTCAGAAAGCTCGGAGGAACTTTCTCCCGATGTTGCCCTCTGGCGAGGAGCTCAGGCGAGCCAGATTGAGCTGAAACACTTCGGACCCTTCCAATTAGACGCACGCATGAAAGCGGGTGCATTGATTAGGGAAACAGGGTGCTTGCAACTTCGGAGGCGAGGTCGGAGGCGGGGGCGAAGATGCCGTAGCGAGGTCGAAGTCGTAGCCAAAGCTGAGCGGGCTGACGTCGCCGTGGTCGCTGGAGTCGTTGTTAGGTCGATGGTCTTGAAAGTAATACTGCCCAATACCCAGTCAATCGACGGATTGTAGCGGGTGAGCCAGTTGTGGCCAAGTACCATCGAGCAACTCGAGTCGAGCGAGGTTATGTAGAAGGTAACCCATTGTTGTTCGCCGGTCGGAAAGCAAATGCAGAGGTCTAGAGCTTGGGTAATGGTAGTGTTAGTACTACCGTCAAATAGTTTCAAGGGTATAGGAGAGACAGGGTAAGCAGGCATAGAGTACTTCTGGACAAATCTGGATTCAATAAAACAATCTGAGGACCCGCAGGCAACTAATGCAACAAAAGCGACGTTGGGGAGCGAAGGCGAGGTTAGATCTACATTAAGGGAATTTTGGACAATGAATGAGAAGCAGCGCTGAGTCTGAGCACACGGGTGAGGTTACCGCAATCCTCGGATCATGTGGTTCCAAGGTTGCTACCTATTTTTTCACCTCCGTAATGGAGGCCGAAGTCCCCTCGTTAGGGGTCTTCGCTACCCGACCTTTAGAACCGCTACTGCTGGTAGACTTGTTCTTCGGGCAGTCCTTGACGATGTGGCCTTTGGTGCCGCAAAGCAGACAAAGGCCTTGGTCGACCCGACGTTGGCGCTCCTCAGGAAGTAGTTTGCCATCCTTCCCGAGTTTGCTCGAAATGTCAGGCTGGCTCTTGTTGTTCGAAGAGTTGTTGTTGGAACCCTTGCCGTTGTTGTTAGTCTTGTTGCAGTTCTTATTGTTATTAGAACCGCTGGACAAATGGTTGTTGTTAGTGGCATTGCTGCTGGACTGATTAGTGTGTGCAGGCTGGGAGCTATGACCATTGATCGGCGTCATATTCCTTACGCTCCCAGTAACGGCTGTCGCATTCCAGCGCGAAGTTCCTAAGCTCGGCGAGGCTGCAGAATCAAGGGAAGTGAAGTAAGTCATCCTTGATTCGTTTGGCCAAGCCCTTGTAGGCGAAGTGTCAGAGGGCCGCATTGTTCCACTGAGTCCGAGTCGAAGCTCGGGCGAAGTCGATAAATAATCGTGCGGCCTTGTGGCGCTCTTTCATAACGATCTTCTCGAGGTCAATCTCGGCTTGGGCAGCGTTGTCGTATGGGCCGAAGTTGAGCTCGAGCTCGGCTTTGAAGCTGTCCCCGTCCTCGAGCCAATCTGGCTCGGGTTGGACTTCGCCAAGGATTGCCGGCTCAAAATACTGTAGAGCTGAGCCGGACAGGTAAGAAATAGCATACTGTACCTTCGAGGCCCCAGTCTTGAAAGCTGTGGGGCGATCTCGGAAGTTGAGTACGCATTGAAGGAAGAAGGTGCGAAGCTTGGCCTGGTCATTACCGTCATAACTATCCGGTTCCTTGACCTTGGCTCGTGCTTCGGACTCGCGAGGTTTCGCGAGTTTGATGAACACTCGACACATAAGCTCGTTGTCCTCGAGGTCACCGAGGTCCTCAGGTGGTAGGTTGGGGAGGTCCTGATCGTTGTCAGAACTTCCCGAGCCATCACCTGGATCACCAGAAGGATCACCGGGGTTAGCCCTACCTTTGCCTTTGTTACTAGGCTCAGCGGGGTCTGCGAGGGGTATCCCCGGGGACGGTGGTGAGTCGTCGGGGGCTTCCGAGAAACGTCGTTGTTCTGATACACCCCGAAGGGTGCGAGAACGAGTCATCATGGACATAGTGAAGAAAAGGGATACATAGGGTGTAAGCAGTGTGAAAATACTGTTACGATACGATCCGTCGTAAGGTTGACCGAGGTTGGGAGTGAAACCCAAGGTAAGGTCCGAGGTTACGGGGCGAGGTTTGGACGGGGAAGTCGGAGAGGGACTTGGCTTCAGCTTATGTGCTGCGCCGACCCTACGCACAAGTCCCAATTTCGGAGGCAAATGAATAAGAGGCGAAGTTTGGCTTAAGAGGCGAGGCTTAGAAACTAGCTAGGGATCGAAGGGATACGATAGTTGATTTTCAGACTGAGGAGTAGGAATGCATACAAGGGGGGTTATATACGAGCGAGGGTACGAGTCAGGGGCGAACATATTAGTGGAGGTCAGGGCGAGGTAATATATGAATGATGCATGATGGAGCGGAATCAGTAACTAAGGGACTACGGTCATGGGTTCAAGGTCGGATATGAGCTAAAGCTCGGGCTCGGGCGTGGATAAAGATCATGTGTACTCGGGCACGAATATCACAAGGCTCGGGCTCGGAAGAAGGTTTTACCGGTAAGTAACCAGCCAAAGGCCGGGTTCTTACACTTTGCCAGACAAAACCCCTTTTGAAATGATCCATCACGAAAAACCGAACCTGAAGGACATACACGTGTGGGGAATTGAAGTCTACATTAAAGTCAAAGAGGGAAACAAATTAGCAGCCCGTGCCAAAAGAGCTTGGTGGATAGGAATCTCTGGACAGAGCCATGGTCACTGCATCTACTGGCCTGACTCTCAGAAGGTTTCTGTCAAGCGGAATGTTATATTTGACTCAGAGATGAAGGGGGGCAAAGCTCCAATCATTTCTATTGAAGAGTCACAGCTACCTACGTCCAGAAAAGTGATACAGGCCATCTCGGCGCCAGCACCTATGCCTAGTCACTTAGTCAGTGAGGAGGCAAAGATCGAGGAAATCGACGATAATGAACCAGAGGAACGTCTTGAAGAGCTGCAACCCAGCCAGACTGTTGATGTCAGACCTAAAGAAGCTGCTCCAACAAGGAGAAGCGAGAGGATCCATCAGCAGCAGGAGCGGCCGGCCCCAAGTGGTCCTGTAACAAGATCTCAAGCTAAGAGACATGCTGGTGCAGACATCACTACACTAGCTTACGAGGACATTGAGGACCATCAAGACAAATTATTCGAACAAGATTTATCCTCTGAAACTGAAGGCATCAGTGATTATAACCTTGCCATCAGTACACTTTCGACCTCCGATCAAAACAAAGATAAGGTGCTGCCGGATTTGAATCAGACTGAGCCTAGCAATGCAGATGAAGCCTTAAATGATCCTATGTGGAAAGCATCAATGGATAAAGAGTACAAGGTGCTACTCGACAAAGGTGTATGGGAAGTGGTTAAACCACCTTCTGGGGCAAATATTGTCGGAAATAGATGGGTATTCCTCCTTACATGAGACAGCCGTATGGATATGAGACCGGAGACAAAGATGATGTCCTCCTGCTGAAGAAAGCACTTTATGGCCTCAAACAGTCTGGAAGGGAATGGTACAAATGTCTGAGTGGTGAATTTCTCAAGTTAGGATTCACTAAATCAGCTTCGGATGGAGCTGTGTTTTGCAGACGTGGACCGAGAGGGCATGCGATTATTGCAACAGCAGTAGACGACCTCACTATCACAGCTGAGAGTCAACCAATCCTTGATGGGGTAAAGCATGACCTTGCCCAGATCTTCAGCATGAAAGATCTAGGCGAGATTCACTGGCTTTTGAACCTCAAAATCGAAAGAGATTGGAAGAACAAATCGATTGCAATATCCCAAAGCGCATACATCCAGAAAATCATCAAAAATTTCAATCTGGATGATGCCAAAACGTTTTCCACGCCTCTTGACCCAGCCGTTAAATTATCCAGAGACCAATGCCCTTCCACAGATGAAGACAAGCAGAAGATGTCGAAAATTCCATACAGACAAGCAATAGGATCATTGATGTGGGCAGCTGTAGCCACTCGACCAGACATTGCATTCGCAGTGTCATTACTTTCTCAATTCCTTGAAAACCCAGGTCCAACTCATTGGAATGCAGTCAAACGTGTCTTTAAATATCTAAAAGGCACGATGGACTACAAATTGACACTTGGGAAAAATCGAGACGGCCTCATTGGGTATTCAGATGCGGATTGGGCTTCACAAGAGCACAGGCACTCATACTCGGCTTATATTTTTCAGATTGATGGAGGGACAGTATCATGGAGTTGTCAAAAACAATCCATAGTAGCCCTATCATCAACTGAAGCCGAATTCGTTGCTCTGACTCATGCGAGCAAAGAAGCCTTATGGATGCACCACTTTATTTCTGAAGTGTTCCAACTGCTGAATTATCCCATCAAACTTTATTCAGACAATCAATCAGCCATTGCCATCGTCTATGGCACTCAACAACACACGAGGACCAAGCATTTCGACATTAGATTATATTTCAGTCGAGATATAGTTGAAGATGGAGAAATTAAGCTTGTGTACCTACCAATGGAACACATGCTAGCCGATCTTCTCACTAAAGGACTTCCTAGTCCTAGAGTGAGAATCCTCAACGAGAAAATCGGAATATATTAAGCTTGAGGGGCGTGTTGGGTGCATTTATGCTCCTGCACCAAAATCAAGCATAATGTATTCGATTTATTGTATGGTGTTTCAATCTCTTCTCATATCATTCTTGTACCATGCATTCACTTCTCTGATTATTTTCTAAAATTTCCAGTCACTCCCTATCTCTCCATTTCATTTTGTTATCTCTATTTTCACAGGCGGCTGCACCCAGCGGAGTTTGAAATGACTTTGACGCGCGAGCTCTTGAGCGCTAAAGGGCCAGGTGCACGTATATGCCTTCTGAGACAGGATAGTGCTCCTCTCTCAGTGACAATAAATTCACTGAGAGAGGTGAGTAGCATTCTTTATATTTTCATAGCATGTTGACTGAAAATCATGTAGTGAATTTGATTCTAGGTATTGTATTAATATAACAGTGACAATAAATTGACTGAGAGAGTGTATTTGATTCTAGCTTTCTAAGAACTCTACCGAACCTTCCCTGCCATAACCCCAAGTTGCTAACAGGTAACGTGTATGCAGGTCTCAAGGCGTGTTTTCTTACATGGGTACCTTTATCCTCTTCCCCTACGTTGTTTCATGTTTGCACTCCTGCCTTCCTCTATTCTCTATTGTATGTGTTTCATCTATTTGTATCCCGACTGTGCACCCCTATCCAACCCTGACTCAAGACAGCCTCTTTCCTATTCGCTAGCATCATATGAGCATTCAGTATAAGTAGTTTACATTCACATGTATATTCCCCAGTTCAATTATCATACATCTATCTTGTGCAAAACTTGACCTCACTGTGACTATCGTCTTGAGCCCTCTTCTATGGATTCCTATCTTCGACCAGAGGAGGACTTAAGCACCACTGGTGAGTTTTCATACTTCACCTTCACTAGCTTAGCCTTCGTACTATTATCAGCGCTGTCGGCAAAGGGCTCCGAACAACTGCTATAATCTGTGAGGGTAAATGCATCATGCATCGATTGATCTGTCACGGGCCATTGACAACACGAACTGGCGGACCTGAACCGGCGCACGGACTCGAGGAGAGGACAAGGCGGCTAGGAAAGAATGTCTGGTTATGATCATGAAAGTAACACTATTTGGACTGGCTATAGCAAAGTCAAATCGGAAGGTGTAATCGCCAGAATTGACAATCTCTGCCATGGCTTCTCAGTTCTGGTACCTTTGGAGGATTATGGAGCCAAGGCGAGTTCGCAAGCTCTACTTCATGTTCCAGGTTCTTGACCTGTACAGGCGCACACTTCCTACAGTGCACCCCTTTCCATATTATCATGTCTGCACGATAGTTGAATCAACGAGACACATTAGAGCCCCGAGGTGCTTGTAAGGGCAACCCTGGCTGGTTGTGGAGATCACACTACCACACAACTGACAAGAGGAAATCCAAAGTATGTATAAATGAACAACAGAGTATACAAGAGAGGGATTCTCACCTGACAAGGGGAAATCCAAAGAGAAAAGTCTAAGGACCCCCAATGTCAGCGAGCCCGTATTATACTACGCTGCGCGGCCAGGGACAGCACTTGGCACTCGCCATCAACCCTGCATCCCCCTGACCTCCCTTGATGCCACCTATTACGCGAGTCGCCTGATTTCCGACACTGTTCCGAGAGCGGAAGTCGGAAATTGGAGTGGAACTGGAAAAGCGAACAGAACTGGTGGAAGTTCTCCTGGAAGCGGAATCATTTCCGAAAGCAGAGGCGGAGATGGAATTGGAACCGGAAGCGGAGTCGGAAATGGAGTCGGAACTGGAAATGGAAAACAGGGTGTCCCCTGACATCACCCCCCCTCTAGCGTGCTGTGTCCTCGAAGCACGGGACACGAGGATTGAAATGCAAGTGAGCGGATTCAGCGAGGGGCACCAGGGTGTGTCCTATAGAACTCACGGAGTTTGTCCGGAGCGGAGACATCTTGCTCCGGGACCCACGAATTCTCCTCATACCCATACCCTTCCCATTTCACGAGGAATTGCAGTCGTCCTCGCACAAACCTGCTGTCCAGGATCCGTTCCACCACATAGTGCTCTTCCCCATCTACAATTTCCGGGGGAGGTGGCAGACGAGCCTTCTGACCTGGAATTGGGTCTCCAGCGCAGGGAGTAACTTCACTACGTTGAAGACGGGGTGGAGGTGGGACATGGACATCAGAAGTCGGAGCGATCATTCCGTCA
>WHVA01000480.1:0-86391 GCA_015179125.1 Gautieria morchelliformis | reverse complement strand
CTGGTGGTGGGCTAGGTCTGAGGAATGGGTCATGGAGATGTCGGTAGTCGACCCGAGTCGTATTTCTGCTTGAATGGCGGGGCTCGTCAATGGGCAAGTGTGGTTCATCTGGGACTGGTGGGATAGGAGGCGGTGGATCTGGATTGGGAACAGGTTTGTTTTCGAGGTCTTCGTTAGGGGGTCAGGTGCAGGGTTTGGATCTTGCAGATCTTGAGCAACGTATGGTGGAACAGCTGCCTCCCTTGGTGTAGCATGGGTGCAGGCCGGAGAGACTCATGGTTCTTGACATGGATAATCCTGGGAATTCAGATTCATTGAAGATAACATGGCGAGATATGATGGTGCATTTTGTGATAGGATCAAAACAGCGCCAGCCCTTGTACCCAGTTTCAAAACCAAGGTATATTCACTTTTGGGTCCTTGGTTGCAATCCATTTTGGTCTTCTTTCTGCACATGGACGTAGGCCATGCATCCGAATGTGCGAAGCATCCCAAGGTCTGGCTTGTGACCATGCCAGGCTTCATAAGGTGTTTGTTTTGGAACCCTTCAAGACTTTGGTGTTATTGCTAACACTTCAATCTATCAGAACGTGTCATTTACGAGACTCAAAGAATATTAAACAATGCTGCAGCACAACTCCGGAAATAATTTAATATTTGTACCTTGGTTGCAATCCGCGTAAAAACTAGTCCAAGTTAATACGGATGGAAGGCAATACGTTTCTTAGCAGCACTGAACAATAAACTAAAAGAATGTAGGTTCAAGGACACTATCAGGGTCCAAGTTCCAAAATATAAAGGAATGTACTTAGCAGGCGAGTTTATAAATGGACTGCCCTGATAATCTACCAGCACACAGAAATAAAACGAGGGATGAATGAGTTTTAGAAGTGACTTGTGAAAGTCTCTAATCAGGAAAATCGACTGATCAGATCGTCTCGGGTATTGGAGTGTGAATGGCAAGACTATCAATTGACAGACTCACTCTGTAGAATTACACCTGGAGGATTAGTCTAGGTGGCTAAGCAGAAAAGTATCTACTTAACAAGGAATTAGACACTAAAGTAAGTGAATAACCCTAGCTGGGATTAGCAGCTTAGTAAGATGCAAGTCACACGAGGTCACATGGATAGAAGATGTTAGATTGCTAGAATGATGATTCAAGGAGGTCAGAATGGCCTCCTTTTATATTGTAAAATACACAGGATTACATAAAATGGGGTTCTTCTATCTATTAGGCGAGTGATGTCATAAGTAAATATTTGCACTGCTGAAACGCACCCTCGTAACTATTGCGGCCAATAGTGTAAAGATAGTGATCTTAAGGCTTTGTATCACAGGGGCAAGTAGAACTTGACCAATCTGTGGTTATTCTGTGTGCTATATAGTGATGGTGTAAGGTAAAGTAAGATGGGGAACTGCTGAGCGGTTCTGTAAATAACCCATTTACACACATTGCCCTCTTAGAACCCTTCAAGACTTTGGCGTTTTTGCTAACACTTCAATCTATCAGAACCTGTTGTTTGTGAGACTCAAAGAAACAAACAATGCTGCAGCACAACTCCAGAAATAATTTAATATTTGTACCTTGGTTGCAATCTGCATAAGAACTAGTCCAAGTTAATACGGATGGAAGGCAATGTGTTTCTTAGCAGCACTGAGTAATAAACTAAAAGACTGTAGGTTCAAGGACACTATTGGGGGTCCAAACATATTCCAAAATATGAAGGAATGTACTTAGCAGGTGAGTTTGTAAATGGACTGCTCTGGTAATCTACCAGCGCACTGCAATAAAATGAGAGACAAAGTGAAGTATGTGAGGTGGCTTTTACAAGCAACTTGACTTGACTTGTGAAAGATATTAACGAGGACTTTCAACTGATTAACACTCTTGGGTATTGGAGTGCAAATGGCAAGACTTTCAATTGACAGACTCACTCTGTAGAATTTCACCTGGAGGATTAGTCTAGGTGGCTAAGCAGTAAAGCAACTACTTACTGAGAATTAGACACTAAAGTAAGTGAATAACCCTAGCTGGGATTAGCAGCTTAGTAAGATGCAAGTCACATGAGGTCACATGTAGGATAGAAGATGGTAAATAGGCTGATGAAAGGCAGGCAAAAGGGCCTCCTTTTATATCGTATTGTACAGGTGCTTAACTAAGCGGTAGAACCTTCTATCTATGTTTGTGCAAAGAAATTGGAAATAGATAGCCAATCACCTTCCCTGGTTTGCACAGCCATACACAGCCTTTCACAGCCTTGCACTGCCCTGCACAGCCCTACACAGCCGCTATGGCATCAAGGGGCCTATTTGGTGTCGTAGCGTTGCGTTTGGAGGATCCTTCATCCAATAGGCTTTATCAAACCTGCACCCTAGTTTTGGCTTTGTACATCTTTGTGTGACTTTGTATGCAGCCTTGCACAGCCATGGTTGCTATGATGCAAGTCATGTGCCAGCTGGGTTTGAATTGCACAGGCTTGTGTAAGCAGTAGAGGACACATTCAGACTCAGTGGCTGAGTTTGAGTGAGCCAAGGTACCGGAGTTGTAGGTGCTTGAGTGCCTGCAACTCCGAGTTTACGGTTCGTGGGAAGCTCCGGTCGGAGTTTGAAACTGAGTGGCTGTGGCAGAGTTGTGGACGTGTGTGGGTTCATAACTCTGCCTGACAGAATAAGGTGTTTTTGAGCCAGGGAAGCCAAGTTAAATGGCGAAGAAATAAGAGGAAATTCAAGGAATATTTGAATAGAGTTCTCCCAACAATAGCCACGTGTATTAGCTACTATCAGCTGGGAAAACAGGGTTTTAAAGCGATTTTAATCCTTTTTTCACGAGGCTTTTCATTAGCAATGGTTCCCACACAGTGTCATGTTTGGGAGACCAGCGGTTGGAGTGGCATTGACAATATGCAGTAATAGTTTCAGGGCGTCCCCCCACATCATCGCTTGTAGGTGAGCTTGCTGTAGCAGTGCGACCAATCCCTCGATGAGAGTACGATTTGTGCACTCTGAGATTCCATTTTGTTGTGGTGTGGCATTCGTAGTGTTGTGGTGTGGCATTCGTAGTGTGCTCGTGAATTATATCTCGGCATTTGAAGTGTTCGTCCCACTTTTGTCCTATGTATTCTCCACCTTTGTCGTCTCTGAACCTTCTCACTCTCGAGCCCGTTTGGTTCTCGGCAAATGCTTTGTAGGCACGATATGCATTGAAAGCCTCATCCTTCATTCTTAGAAGGTATACACATCTATATCTTGTGTGATCGTCTGTGAACGTTATCCAGTAACGATGCCCAGATGCAGTGCGGACTGGTAGTGGTCCGTGTACATCTGAAACAATAAGGTGGAGTGGTTTTGAGGAACGGCTATCAGTCCTTTTTGGGAAGGGGTTGTAGAGGACAGGAATTATAGACAGTAGGTTTGGACTTGGTGCTCAAAAGAAGACTAGAAATTAATTCACTCTCTTAGTGAATTTGGTTGTCACTATTAATATTATACACTACCTAGAAATTAATTCACTACAGGATTTCTAGGTCAACAAATCGAAAAGAAACAAGACTAATTTACTTGCCTCTCTCAGTGAATTTAGTTGTCACTGAGAGAGGAGGGAAATGTGTCTCATGCGCATGTACTACTAGCCGGCGCTTTAGCGCCCATGGTGCCACGGTGTGCCATTCTAAGCACCCATAGAACATAGCACGGTAGTGAACAGCTGCAGCTCAAAAAGGAAACTTGTCCACAACCACCCACAAAGGGTCGGTTGGACAGAACATGAAAAGAAGTAGAAATACAGCTTTGAAAAATCAAAGAAAAATTTGACAAATCATAGAATGAATGTCAGCATGGTTTCAAGTCAAAATCAAAAGAAATACGAATGGTGGAATCTATTTGGCTTGATTGTGGTGCAGGAGCATAAATGCACCCAACACGCCCCCTCAAGCCTAATATATTCCAAGTTTCTGTTGAGGATCTTCACTCTAGGACTGGGAAGTCCTTTAGTGAGAATATCTGCCAGCATTTGTTCTGTTGGCAAATAAACGAGATTGGCTTCTTGATTTTTGATCATATCTCGAAGGAAATATAATCTGATGTTGAAATGCTTGGTTCTTGTGTGTTGTTGAGTGCCATACCTGATTGCAATGGCTGATTGATTGTCTGAATAAACTTGGATGGGTCTGTTCAGCGGCTGGAATATTTCAGAAATAAAATGGCACATCCAAAGAGCCTCTTTGCCTGTATGGGTCAGGGCAACGAATTCGGCTTCAGTTGATGAGAGGGCTACTATTGATTGTTTCTGGCAACTCCATGAAACAGTGCCCCATCAATCTGAAATAAATATGCCGAATATGAACACCATGACTCTGTGAACCCCAATCCGCATCTGAATACCCCATCAAGCCGTCTTGATTTCTTCCAAGTGTGAGTTTGTAATGCTTCGTGCCTTTCAAATATTTGAAGACACGTTTAACTGCATTCCAATGTGTGCCACCTGGATTTTCGAGGAATTGTGAGAGCAATGACACCGCAAATGCAATGTCAGGTCGAGTGGCTACAGCTGCCCACATCAGTGATCCTATGGCTTGCCTGTATGGAATCTTCGACATGGCTTTCTTGCCTCTCTCTGTAGAAGGACATTGGTCTTTAGATAATTTAACGGCTGGATCAAGAGGCGTAGCATAAGTCTTCGCATCTTCGAGATTGAATTTTTTGATGATCTTCTCGATGTATGCGGGTTGTGAAATTGCAATGGTTTTCTTCTGCCAGTCTCTTTCGATTTTGAGGTTCAATAGCCAATGAATCTCGCCTAGATCTTTCATACTGAAGACCTGAGCAAGATCTCATTTGACTTCGTCCAGGACTGACTGATTCTCAGCTGTGATGGTGAGGTCATCCACAGCTGTTGCAATGATCACATGCCCCTTTCCGCCACGTCTATAAAATACAGCCCCATCTGTGGCTGATGTAGTGAATCCTAACTTGTGGAATTCACCACTTAGATGTTTGTACCATTCCCTTCCAGATTGTTTGAGGCCGTAGAGTGCTTTCTTCAAAAGTAGCACTTCGTCTTTGTCTCCGGACTCATATCCATACGGCTGCTTCATGTAAATAGGTTCAGGCAACGTAGCATTGAGGTATGCATAGTCCACGTCCATTTGATGAATAGGCCAGTCTTCCTAGCAGCAATGGCGCATATGATCCGTATGGGAGGATAACTGAGCAACAGGTGATATGTCTCATCATAGTCGACTCCAAACTTCTGTGTGAAGCCTTGGGCGACCATTCTCGATTTGGCATTATTGGTTTCCCTTCTGGATTACGCTTCCAAAGGTAGACCCATTTATTACCGACAATATTGGCTCCAGGAGGTGGTTTGGCTCATTCCACACTCCCTTGTCGATTAGGGCCTCGTACTCTTTGTCCATTGATTTCTTCCACATAGGATTATTCAGAGCTTCGTCTGCATGGCTAGGTTCAATTTGACTCAAATCCGGCGCCTTGTTATTGTTTTGACCGTCGGTTGGAAACGCACTGATGGCAAATCATAGCTACTGATGCCATCAGTCTCAGAGGATAATTCTTGGTCGAATAGATTGTCTTTATGGTCCTCAACGTCCTCGTAAGCTAGCGTAGTCATATGTGCGCCAGCTTGTCTCTGAGTTTGAGATCTTGTTACGGGACCTGTTGGGGCCGGCTGCACTTGTTGTTGACGAATCCTTTCGCTTCTCCTTATCGGTTCAGCTTCTCTAGGTCTGTCATCAACTCCCTGAATAGGTTGCAGCTCTTCAAGATATTCCTCTGGTGCGCTTTCATCAATTTCTTCGATCTTTGCCCTTCGCTGACTAAGCAAGGGCAGGCAGATGCTGGAATGGCCTTCTTCTCCTCTCTAGACGTAGGTAGCTTGGATTCCTCAATAGAAATGATTGGGACTTTTCCCTTCTCATTCTGAATCAAACACAATGTTTCGCTCGACAGAAACTTTGTGCAAGTCAGGCCAATAAAATAATGACCATGCTCTGCGCAGAAATTCCTATCCACCGAGCTCTTTTGGCACAAGCTGCCAATTTATCTCCCTGAGTGACCTTACATAGACTTCAGTTCCCCATGTATGAATGTCTTTGAGTTCGGTTTCTCATGGTGAATCATTTCATAAGGTGTTTTATCCGTAGAGCTCTTGTATGGTCCTGTTCCTAAGATAATTGGCATGCGTATCGCATAGCCCCATAATATCTTAGGAAGGCCTGATTCCAACAGCATGGCACGAGTTCTCTCAGTGAGAGTTCGGTTCAGACGTTCGGCAACACCATTAGACTCTGGTGTGTCATGTACTGTCAACCGATGCTTCATACCTTCTTTGGCCAGGTTCTGTTCAAATTCAGAGCTCCTATACTCGCCCCCTCAGTCAGAAACAAGTGCCTTGATGTGCATATTTCTCTGTCGAAGTATTAGACCCTCGTAGAGTTTGTACTTTGAGAATGCTTCTGATTTGTTCGCCATGAGATAGATCACCCATTCCCTTGAGTAGTCATCGATAAATGAGACATAATATGACTTTGTATCGATTGTGAGGTGCCTTGCAGGTCCCCAGACATCAGAATAAATTCTGTCACCAAATTCTGATGTACGGTCTCTGGGTTCTTGAGGAAGAGGTTTGCGTGCAATCTTGGCTTGAATGCACGCATCACAGACAATTCTATCGCCTGTGGAGCTCATTCAATGCCCAATATCATGCCACGGTTAAGTAAATAGTTGTAGGGACTTCTGTGAGATGTGCCACATCCTTTGATGAATTTCTATGGCAGACAAACACATATGGGCTTGAGCACTTGGTGACTGGAGGTCTAGTCGATATAAGCCATTGACCTTCGGTGCTTGCATCAATATATTTCCAGCAGTGTTAGATATTGTGCATTTCTGGCCACCGAGTCGAATATCATAGCCAGCATCATCGCACCGACCGATTGAGACGAGGGTAGCAGCAATTTTTGGTGCATAGTATGTATCTTGCAACATGACTTCTACTGTTTATCTCCAACCTTATTGGATAATATGAGCAGTCCAGAACCAAGGCATCAAAAGTGCCTTTGTTGGCTGCTCGGATAGTCCTCGGCTGTGAGAATTGACAGTAGTTCCTCAATAAATTTTTATGAGGTGTCATATGTGATGTCGTTCCAGTGTCGAGTATCACTACAACTCCTGAGGATGTGCTTGAATTTGAATCAGAGCACTTGTTGAAATTAGTGAAGGCAAGATGCCCATCATCACTTTCCTCAGAAGAGGTGTCTTCTTTGGCAACATTCGCTTTTGCTTTACCCTTCTTCTTCTCTTTGCCTTTGGCTTGTTTCTTCTGACATGGTCCTTGACCTTCTTTACCACCTCCTTTAGCCCAGCAATTTTCAATAGAATGTCCAGGATTTTTGCAGTTGGTGCATGTATGCGCATTCTGCGCCTTCTGGTCCTTCTTGGTAGATGAACCAATAAACAGCTGCTCTTCTTGCGGGAGTGTTTTCTTCCTGTCATACTGAGCCTTTAGTACCCTAATAATGTCATCAGGGACTAGTGGTCTCCCGCATTCTTCAAGCGAAGTGGTGAGGGCATTCATGACTGCCTCATAGGATGGTGGAAGTGACGCAAGGATTATGTCCATGAATTCTTCTTCAGAAACTGATGAGCATATAGGTCTTGGGCCTTGTCCAAGTGGTCTCTCAAGTCTCCATCCTCAGGACATCTCATACTGCGGAGTTGTCTCTGCAGGCTGGTGAGGACCATCTTGGGCTTTTTGGTCATTTCATTGACCAGTGCATCCCAAGTCTCTTTTGCTGTCTTTTGTTTCTGTAGCATCAGAGCTAGTGACTCTGACACTGAGACGATGATTTGGGTCTTGGCTTGTCCTTCTCTAGCAAGATATCTCTCCAGCTTCTCCTCAGCCTTATCCATCTGAGTTTCCTCAGCTTCTGTAAGAATATGGCCTGGGGGCATAACTGGAGGATCAGGAGGTCGAGTGACTCTCCCTTCTAGATGCTTGAGTAGATTTTTGGACTCGAAATAGCTGATGAGAGTGGCTCGCCACAATGGCCAATTACTTCCATCTGTAGCAAGCTTCTCAACACCCAAAAGCTTCTGTGAAGTGCCTCCGGGGCCCATAACCCTGTTGAGGACAGGAATTATAGGCAGTAGTTTCGGACTTGGTGCTCAAAAGAAGACTAGAAATTAATTCACTCTCTCAGTGAATTTAGTTGTCACTATTAATATTATACACTACCTAGAAATTAATTCACTACAGTATTTCTAGGTCAACAAATCGAAAGGAAACAAGACTAATTTACTTGCCTCTCTCAGTGAATTTAGTTGTCACTGAGAGAGGAGGGAAATGTGTCTCATGCGCATGTACTACTAGCCGGCGCTTTAGCGCCCGTGGTGCCACGGTATGCCATGCTAAGCGCCCGTAGAACGTAGCACGGTAGTGAACAGCCGCAGCTCAAAAAGGAAATTTGTCCACAACCACCCACAAAGGGTCGGTTGGACAGAACATGAAAAGAAGTAGAAATACAGCTTTGAAAAATCAAAGAAAAATTTGACAA
Source organism: Gautieria morchelliformis (assembly GCA_015179125.1). Taxonomy (NCBI): domain Eukaryota; kingdom Fungi; phylum Basidiomycota; class Agaricomycetes; order Gomphales; family Gomphaceae; genus Gautieria; species Gautieria morchelliformis. The sequence goes on along the minus strand of WHVA01000480.1, from coordinate 77,818 downwards.
ATCATAGAATGAATGTCAGCATGGTTTCAAGTCAAAATCAAATGAAATATGAATGGTGGAATCTATTTGGCTTGATTTTGGTGCAGGAGCATAAATGCACCCAACACTTCGCCCTCCCCATGGGCCATGACCCTTCTATGATCATTATATTCGCCCTTTGCCTGTTACGATACAATCCTTCGTACGGTTGACCGAGCTCGGGGACAAAACCGGAGGTACGGTCCGAGGCTATGGAGCGAGGTTCTGATAGGGAGGTCGGAGAGGGACTTGGCTTCAGGTTATGTGCTGCACCGACCCTATGTACGAGTCCCAACTTTGGAGGTAAATGAATAATAGGTGAGGGCTTAGAAACTAACTAAGGATCAAGAGGTATGGTAGTTGATTTTCAGACTGAGGAGTAGAAATGCATACAGGGGGTTTATATACGAGCGAGGGTAAGGGTCAGGGGCGAGCATATTCGGAGGGTGTCAGGGCGAGGTCAGGGTGAAGTCAATATACAAATGATGCGTGGTAGAACGGGATCAGTAACTAAGGGGATTCGGGCATGGGATCAAGGTCGGATATGAGCTCAAGCTCGGGCTTGGGCTCGGGCGCAGGATTCGAATGACAAGTACTCGGGCATGAGTATCACACGGCTCGGGCTCGGAAAAAGTGTTGTACTGGTAAGTAACCGGCCAAAGGCCGGGTCCTTACAGTATCCCCCCCTTATGGCCGAGACCCTCGAGGCCGTAATATGAACAAGGTTTGCCTATCCTCAAATCTAGATCCCGGCCTGATGTTAAGTAGCCGGAAAGGCGAAGCTTAAATCGTAGCCGAGGTTAGATAAAAGGCTGGGTAGGAGGCAGCAAAACCAAGTGCCAGCGAGTATGGTGCGCCCTCAAGCCCTATTCAACTCTGCAGTTGATGTGAACAGTATTCGACCAAATGCTACTGTCCCAAGAGGACAGTCCGATGAGCGAGGTTACACCCGAGGTTGCGCCGTGGCCCATTGATGATGCTGGGGCCATTGATATGCACGAGCCGTGGTAAGAAGGGCTAAAAGGTAACAAGGTGACTGCCAAGTGTGTGCTTGTAAGAACTTGTCGCTGATTCGGGCAGTACAAACGCATGTTGTTTGCGTACCATCCGTCAGACCTGTCCCTATACGTGTACAAGCTCGCCGACGGAGGACCTTGTGAATGGCAAATTGCGACGAAAGCCGAGGCGAGGTGCGCGCGCTGCGAAGAGCACGATTATACGTGTCTTCGCACCGTGAGCCTTGATTTCAGAATCACCGACCTCGGGGCCTGCGTATGATGCAGGACACGACCGCTGGGCTGCAGTATAGCCCACAGTCGTCGCGGTAAAGCGAACAAGGGGAAGGGTCACGCGAGGGAGGCAGGCAAGAAGCGGGCACGGAGCGAGGATAGCGAGGATGGACCGAGGCTGAGGAAAGAGGCCAAGGTTGGGGACGAGGTTGAAGATGATGACTGAAGCGATTGGGTTGAGCGGACTCTGGAGGTGAGGGTGGAGCAAATGGTAGTGAGGTTGAGCGAGGAAAAGGGAAAGGAGACTGGGGGAGCAAGGCAGAGTGAGGGGAGAGAGGTTGGGGAAGTGAGGCAGAGTGAGGGGAAGGAAGCCGAGGTAGGTCGGAAGGCGAAGAAAGACAAGAAGATGAAAAGGTCGGAGTGAAGTGCAGAGATGAGGGAACTGATAGCGGTGGTGAGGGATATGGGACAAAAGGTTGGTGAGGTTGGGGAGAGGGTGTGCAAGTTGTTGGGGGAGTTTAGGGCTGTGAATGACAGGATGAACAGGGCGGATGTAGAGTTTATGAGGATAAGGAGGAGGCGAAATTATTTGAAGCGGATGCAGGCGGTGAGAGATTTGGCGGATTATGGGGGACATGGGGGTCTAGTGGAGCGAAGTAGTAATAGTAATGAGGAGGAGTCAGGTGCAGATAGCGAGGGGAGCGAGGTGGAGGACATGAGGATGTTGGACTAAACTAAATAATGGAATAATGGAATTTTCTTGGTGTTTTTCTTTCTTTGTGTTTTGTTGTTCACTTGTGAGGGGTTTTTGTTATCTAACTACTGGGGGGTCATGGGGGTTAAACAAGGAAAGGATCATAGAGCAGTCAAAGGTCCCAGCTTGCCTGGATAAGACTCATGAAAATCTGTGACCAGCTCCGAGGCATGGTCAAGCTCGGAAGTGAGGATCCACGCGGTTTCTTCATTGGTATCCTCGTAACCAGTCCACCTAACAAGATAGAGTAGCTTGCAGCTCTTTCGTCTATTATCGATCTTGGAGTTGAGGATTTCCAATACTTCGAACTTGGGCTTGCTGTCGATGACGACTGGGGGCGGAGGAGGCTGTACTCAGTTTGGGATGGTGGTGAGGCTGGTTCGAGCATGGATACATGGAATACTGGATGGACTGAATGCATGTGTTCTGGAAGTCGAAGGGTGAAGGAGTGAGTACCCGCTCGGGAAATGATCTCAAAAGGACCCAAAAACTTCTTGGTGAGCTTCTTAGTGGGCTGAGTTGTTCTGAAGTACTGTGCCTTTACAAAGGCGAGGGATCCAACTTGGAAATCAGGGGCGGGTTTGTGACGAACATCGGCTGAGGCTTCGTAGGTCTTTTGGGCCTCGAGGATGGCGCGGCGAAGTTCTTGGTGAAGCTCATCCAGGTCAACCACGAAGTCTTGAGCTCGTGCCGAAGCAAGGGCGCGCTCGGGGTGAACTGCGAGGTTGGGGTGGTAACCCTTGTTAGCAAAGTACGGGGATATACCGGTGGTTGCGCTAGGTGCATTGTTGTAAGCGAACTTGGCGAGGGGAAGGAGTGAAGCCCAATTGGACTGCTGATAGTTGCAATAGATCCTGAGGTACTGTTCCAAGGTTTGGTTAGCACGCTCGGTTTGACCATCACCCTCGGGATGATATCCCGAGGTAAAATGCAACCACATGTCCAAGGCCTTCCCTAGAGAACGCCAGAAGTGAGAGACGAACTCCGAACCCCTGTCCAAAGTGACGTGTGAGGGGACTCCATGCTTGTAAAAGACATGAAGGATGAAGAGGTGAGCGAGCTCTTGCAAGGTTATCTTGTCTGTGGTTGGGATGAAGATAACCTGCTCAGTGAAGGGGTCAACAATCACTAGTATGGAGGTGAACTCGGATGAAGGTGGGAGCTGCTCAATGAAATCCATAGAGATGGAATTCCAAGGCTTCTTGGGAAGGGGAAGTTTTTTTTTTTTTTTTAATCCAATTTTACGTCTATTGGGGCATTGCCCTATGCTAGACGGTCAATACATAAGCTCGGGCTGACTATGGTGCCTTCTCTCCTTTCGCCCTCTATCTCTGCTTCTGCTCACTGGCTAGGCCCTGAGCATGTCCATGCTGATGTGGGCAAGGTAGTTGTCGCGCCACTCCTTCCTCACTTCGTCTCGTCCTTCTGCCTCTCCGGGAGTATCATTTTTCTGCAGGATGTTTCGAATCACTGTGTGTCGTGGATGTATTTGAACAAGTATTTCATCGCTTTGGGCTTTCCGAGTACCGTTTTCATTGAGGCCGCGCCCCTGCGCAATCCCTTCTCCCTCTCTCTTCTCTGTGTCCTGTACGCCGGACACCTGAATAGATAGTGGTGTACTGTTTCGTTCCCTTTCCTGCAGGCCGGGCATGTTGGCGAGGTTGGTTTGCCGATTTTATGCAAGTGTTTGTTGAGTCCGATGTGCCCCGTTCTCAATTGTACTAGCAGGCTGGCGTGCCGTCGCGGCATGTCCTTGGTGAGCTTGGCGAACACTATGGATGGCATGGACGGGTCAATCTCATGTGAGGTTCGAGCGTGTGGGGACTTAGCAAAGATCGCTCTGGCTCTCTGTTTGATCTCCTTCTGGTGACGCTGGATCTCAGCCCTCTTGCTGACAGGCAGCTCTCCCCTACATTCGATTGGGATAAACCTCTCCTCGCTAGATTCTCCTCTCGCGGCTTTCTTTGCCTCCTCATCCGCTCGCTCGTTGCCTGCCATGCCCTCATGTCCCGGCACCCACCTCATCAGTATGGTCGTTCCTGGTTGCTGCTGTGCGACTCCTTCTATCTGTCTATGGAGGGCTTTGATTAGATACTGCCTCGGGGTCTATTTCTCCTTTCTCGTGGTGAGGATTGCTGCCTGGTTGTCCATAGCGATGACGTATTTTCATCCCCTCTCCATGTTGAGTAACTTGGCGCCCATCGCAGCTCCCACTAGTTCAGCCTCGAAGACCGTGTGCTCCTGGTCTGTGCCCATGTACAGTCGGACCGCTGTGACTTCTCTCCCTCCTCTGTACAGCACCGCCACCGCTCCTACCCCGCCCTCTATGCTCGAGCCGTCTGAGTATACCACAACATCTGCTGACTCCGTCTCTATCTCCTCGATCGCCTGGTATTTGTTGTGGGTGATTCGGGTCTTGAACTCCGGGGACAATTTGGGGCCATAAACAACGGTATGGATCTTTTCCATTCTGTGCGGCTGAATTCCAGTGGCAAGTAGGATCTCATGGAGGGGCATTCTGTGCCTCTTGACGTATTGTTCGGCCGCTTTGTGGACCTTCGTTGCAAGTGGATGGGTGTCGGGTAGGCAGGCCAGCCATATCACTGCTCTGTGAATCATTTTTGCAACCACCATTGGAAAGGTAGTATATTGGCATGTGCGTCGAGAGTGTCAGTAGCCGTCGTTCTCATGGCTCCTGTTATGGTGAGTGCCGCCTGTCATTGGACTCGCGCTAGCTTGTTGATGTGCCCATTGGTCCCCTTGGTGTGCTCAGATTCTGGGATAAGGAAGATATCAGCCACGTAAAGCATTTGAGGGATTTCCACCGCCAGATAGTATTTTCGCATGTGCTTAGCTGTAGCCCCTTTCGTCTGCTTTGTCATTCTCTTGTACTGATTGACATACGCGTTGCCTTTTTTGAGTGCGTGGTGTACCTGTTGTTTGAATCACAGCTCTTGGTCCATGACGATGCCGAGGAACTTATGTGTCTCTGTGGGTTTGACGACATGCTGGCCTATTCTGATGGAGGGTCTCGCTACTGGTCTGATTCTTCTGGGTCTTGTGGGGTCTTTTTCCCGTCGCCTGGTAAGTCCCATCAAGCTGAACCTCTCCACTGCGAAGTTGCAGTCATGGTACTGGGCCCAGCACAGTGCACCCGCCAGTCTCGCCATGATGTCGGTCAGCTTGCTGAAGGCCTCTGCTAGGTCGGATCTGTTGGGTGCATTTATGCTCCTGCACCAAAATCAAGCATAATATATTCAATTTGTTGTATGGTTTTTCAATCTCTTCTCACATTGTTCTTGTATCATGCATCCATTTCTCTGATTATTTTCGAAGTTTTCCAGTCACTCCCTACCTCTTCATTTCATTTTTTTATTTCTGCTTTCACAAGCGGCTGCACCCAGCGGAGTCTGAAACAACTTCGACGCGCGAGCTCTTGGGCGCTAAAGGGCTGGGTAGTAGTACATGCACAATGAGACAGATTTCCCCCTCTCTCAGTGACAACTAAATTCACTGAGAGAGGCAAGTAAATTAGTCTAGTGTTCCTTCGATTTATTGACCTAGAAATCCTCTGTAGTGAATTAATTGCTAGGTAGTGTATAATATATTTACAGCGACAACTAAATTCACTGAGAGAGTGAACTAATTTCTAGTCTATTCTTTTGAGCAACAAGTCCATACCTACTGCCCATAATTCCTGTCTACTACAGGATCCTACCGCAGTGATGGTGGTGTCATTGATGAACCCGACGCAGTCCTCACCTCTCTCACGCTGTACAACTTCTATGAGGTCGCTGTTGTAGAGTTGGTAGGCTATAGCCAAAAGAGGGCATCCTTGGTCCATACCTCGCGTTATCTGTCTTGGCTCTGTAGTGTAGTCGTCAAAGCTCAGCATAGTGACTCGTCCCTCCACTTTTCTGCATATCCAACTAGTGTACTCAGCTGGTATCCCTCTCGGACACATGTTGTGGATCAAACATGTTGGGTGCATTTATGCTCCTGCACCAAAATCAAGCCAAATAGATTCCACCATTCGTATTTCTTTTGATTTTGACTTGAAACACTGACATTGATTCTATGATTTGTCAAATTTTTCTTTGATTTTTCAAAGCTGTATTTCTACTTCTTTTCATGTTCTGTCCAACCGACCCTTTGTGGGTGGTTGTGGACAAATTTCCTTTTTGAGCTGCGGCTGTTCACTACCGTGCTACGTTCTACGGGCGCTTAGCATGGCATACCGTGGCACCACGGGCGCTAAAGCGCCGGCTAGTAGTACATGCGCATGAGACACATTTCCCTCCTCTCTCAGTGACAACTAAATTCACTGAGGGAGGCAAGTAAATTAGTCTTGTTTCCTTTCGATTTGTTGACCTAGAAATACTGTAGTGAATTAATTTCTAGGTAGTGTATAATATTAATAGTGACAACTAAATTCACTGAGAGAGTGAATTAATTTCTAGTCTTCTTTTGAGCACCAAGTCCAAACCTACTGCCTATAATTCCTGTCCTCTACACGAAGCCACGTGAACATAGAGGGGGACTGGGGGAATGGATAATAGGGCTAAGGGGTTTGAGCCAGGGAGGTGATGGGACCAGTGGTGAACCATCGAGCCAGGGAGAAGGTGTTGATCAGGCACAGCTAGCGCGGCTACGTGCGAATGACATGAAAGCAAATAAATGTTCGGCGAATTCAGCAAGGGGTGAACAGGGAGAACATAAAAGTGGGGTGTCTGTGTCTACAAAATAGACGGGTCATGACAGCATTCATGTGGGGACATGTAGTTGTTTGTGCATGAGGGAGTGCAATTTCTTACATGTGCGGCTGTGGCAACAGCGCTCTCCCAAAATCCATGAGACATGCCGGCACTTTGTAGCATGGCACGTGCAGCTTCCATAATCATTAAGTTTTCTCTTTCAGCAACGCTGTTCTGTTGCGGTGTGTGTGGTGCAGTAAGTTTATGCTTTATTCTGCTTTCTTTGATGTACCAGATGAATTCCGTTGATAGGGATTCCCCCCCACAATCTGAGCGTATGGCTTGGAGCATACATATGTAGTGTGTGGATATTTCTTGAAGTATTTGAAGGCATCAGCCTTTGGTTGCAGGAAGAATATCCATTTGTAACACCTGTAGTTGTCCACCAGTACATAATGGTAGCTATGGCCCTGGATGGAACATGTTCGCACGGGGCCTGCGGGGTCCATGTGGACTAGGTTGAAAGGTTGAGTGTGGCAGTGAGTTGAGGGTTTGAACTTTCACCTTGTGGACTTCCCTAACAGGCAGCCTTTGCACGGCGATAGTGTGCGTTGTGAGTTTGTGTCAATCTGGTCATTGATTTGTTTCAGGGACAACCAAGAAAGGTGACCAAGGAGAGCTTGTGTTACGATCCATTCCTGAATCTGGACCGAAGCCTCGGCTTCGGCTCTTGTTTGGGAACCTCGGGATATTCTCAGCTTTCCTTCAGGTTTCCCTTCGCACTTCCCATCACCCCTGATTCCCTTTTCTAGTTAGTTCTCTGTTTGCCTGACCCTTGTTCCCCTGACCATTGATCTGATCATGTTCTCTTTGCGACCCTGCACACTACTTTACTATATAGACCTCCAGTCCATGTATCGTAGTTCCTCAGTTCAGATATCAAATTAGCTTATCATACTTGAGACCCTCTACTTGATATCAAAACCGCATCTCGGCTTAAAGCTAAGACCACTCCTGAAATTAGGGCCAAACACTGAGTGGGCACAGCCCACGAGGTTGAAGCCAAGCCCTCTGACCCGAGACCCAAGACCTGAGTTTGGCCTTGGTAAAGCCAAACTACAGTATGAAACACATCATTAACAGCTGGGAGGATGTCTAAGGGGACGTTCGTTTGCGCTGAGTGGATGGACAGTGTTGCACAGCTTAATGTGAGCCAATAATGTTGCCTGGTAAGCTGACCTTCTGCATACTGCATCCCATTTCTGCTGAGGTTTACTTTTGTGCCCTTGAAAGTGACGGATATCCCCTTTTCTCCCATTTTGAGGATCAAGCTGAACTGACCACCGATGTCCGGGGCATGAAGTATGCTCTGCGGCTCAATTTTCTTCTCCATCCCATTCACTCTCATTCACATTATGACTGTGCTGATGGCAATATAAGGTATCCCTTTCTTTTTGTCAGCTAGGTATACCATGTGCAGTGTTGGGAGCATCTGATACATGAAATAGTCGGCTATGTCATGCATTATGTGATCAGTGCAGCCTGAGTTGAGCATCCACATGTGTGAGCTCGCAATATAGAAGCAAATGCTGTCATTTGCAGTGTCGGAGGTTACAAGGGTTATAATATCTGACGAGCTTGGAGAGTTGTCTGTGATGGCAGTGCTTACAGAGGGCCCCGTTTCCTCTTTCTCCTTTTCTTTTGCTTTTCTTTTGCTTTTCTTTTGCCCTTTCTATCACCAGCCCCTTTCTTTCTCTCAGACTGCACCTCTTCTTGAGACAAGCCATGCACCTTGCGCCCACAGTCTTTTTCCCAGTGCCTGGTGCCCCCACAGTAGTTACACTTGTCCTTGCCAGTGGTTGGCTTCGTGTGGATGGCGTGCATGCTTGGCTGAGATCCCTGTCACAGTTCCTCAGACAGGATGCAGCTCCATGTGTTTGCCCAGTCGATTTTGGAGAAATTGGTAATAGTGGTGAGTATGGTTTGCTATGTGATCTGGTAGGATGCCGGTAGGGCTTTGAGTACGTTGAGGGTGTGAAAAGGGTCACTGATGGCTAGACCTGCGGCAACAATTCGGTTTCTCAACTCAGACATCTCATCCATTGGTTGTGTGAGTTGAGTATCATGTGAGAACGTCATGGTCATGTATCTATGGTAGTTGACCCATATATTGAGACCAGTCCTCATTCCATAGGTTGTCTTAAGGTTACTCCAGTTCTGCTCTAGAGTTTTCAGCATGTCAAGAGATTGGTGAACGGAGGTCTTACCAGATACTAACAGCAAGGAGAGGCCTGGTGAGATCGCTTCTCCCAGTCTTCAAGTTGCTTGCACTCGTCGTCTGTTGGTGGCATGCTCAGGGAAGGTGTCGATTCTTGGCCCTCAGTGATGCACAGGGCATCGATAAACATGAGTGCAGCTTTTAGTAAAAAAGCCCATGTTTCCCAGTTTTTCCTGTCAAACCTTTCAATGGTGGACAGGAGCTTTGAGGTTGTCGTGTCAGCCATGGCATGGCTGGCTTATTCTGAGACTGTGGTTAGATCTTTTGCGCTGACGATTAGGTTAGGGTAAGTTTTAGGGAGCGGGGCCCATAACCTATTGTAAGAGAAACCTCTACAGGCAGTCTATAACCTATACAGCGTCAGAAAAGAGTCTGAAGCGCCATCATACATGTATCAGGTATTTGTACTAGCTGCTGAGTAATAGTAACTATATCATTCACAAAAGAGAAGACAACGCTGGCTCGGTGATCCGACACTCAGATTTACAACACAGAGCTAATCAAAATGCCTTGTGAGCAATTGGCAGATGAGATGTTTTGATTATAACTCACTGATTGAGCTGCTCCTAACTATAAAGTGTTGTGGATATTCGGTCAATAAAGAGGCTACTCACTACACCCTCGGCATGGGGGGTGAGAACTAAGAGCCCGTTTGGCAGTGGCATTGCATGAGATATTCTGAGATTGCACCACCAAAATAGAGTGTATTGGTTTGTAATAGATATTAGTTATGGAGTACGCTGAACTGCTAATCCTGTCATACAGTAGCATGAGAAAATATTATCATATGCATCCACTCCAGCCCACACCCACTCGGTCACATGTGAGTATGCAGGTTATCCCACCTGCATCTTTTATAACACCCTAGCACTCCAATCATGTCACAAGCAGGTGGGATTGAGGAAGGACTTGGTCCGGCTCCCTCCCTTGGTCGCTCTGTCGCTGCACCCCCTGGCACACCTGACGTGCCATCAAACACTGGGTTGGGCGTGTTGTCTAAGGGTCTTGGGTCACAACCCAAATCTTCACGCAAGGCATGTGAAGTATTTTCTTTGCGTGACCTTGACCAACTGCTCCACACTGTGATTGTCAACCTGTACATGTGTTCACATGCAAAACTTGGTGAACACTGGAAAGAAGTGGCCAGGCACATGCAAGACAATGGGTCTTGCCCGAACCATGAGTGGGACACACTCAAGAACAAGGTGGCATCACTGCTTGCTTGGGTGGAGGTGCATCTTAGCATATTTCTTTTGTCTTTGCACACTGACTAGAAGGGAGTAGGGGCAAAAAAAGAAGACTCCCCGGTCTGCTCTTGGTAAAGAGTGGGAGCATGATCCAGCCCTGTTCACCTCGCTCTCAGGGAAGCTGGATGCTATGCAGCATCTCAATTTTGAGGAAAAGGGACCAAGGAGAAGCAGAAGGAGCGCGAAAAACATGTGAGTTAAGGGCTTGTTCATGATATTTATTGTCTATTAACTATCTAATAAACAGACTCAGAAGCGGCAAAGGATGTGGGAGAATCTATGCAAGACGCCATGGTGATGTGCCAGTGACCTATGCAGAAGCAAGGATGCTCCCTATCTCCATCAGTTGGCATTTCCGAGAAGGAGAATGATGGCAGTCCATTGGTGAGCATATCTGGGACAGATACGCATGAGAGCCTCGGATGCAAACATTCCTGTATGGGAGGGAGGTGAAGGACTGAAACTGCACAAAACTGCACAACTGGTCAAGCTTCTGGAGGAAAGGGCTGGCGTCTGTACCTTATCTATCCAGTAGATAAGATAGCATCATTATCTATAATGTCATCTGGCGCTTGTGCATGCTGGTGCATATATGCATCGTAAGTGGGTCATTTATTCATGAATAAATTCTTTTGAATATTAGTCTTTTGCATGTATCTAGAGATGAATAGATGTCATAATTTTGTCACAACACTCTGGACAATAATTGATTATATTCTGATAACAGGTGATTTATCATAACCCCTCCAACTATTCTAAAGCTGAGCAAAGGTGATGGTAATCCAACCATAAATCGAACTAGTAGGAGCGGCTGCAACCAGTGAGTGATAATCAAAACAAGTGACCTGTCCTCCAATTGCTTCGACAGCTTACGAGGAGCTGTGACTAGCCCTGGGTTATTATTCATTATGTTCTGATAACCAGTAAGTGATAATGGCATGATCGTCTATTCTAACAGTGAGCAAACGTCCGACAATTAAGGGAAATCTCCTAGGTTGGTAGGTAATTGTTTATCATTTGAGCCAACGACTGTCTATTATGACCTGATGTGTCTGAGCCTCACTCAGGCTGTCAAATCGTCGAGCGATCTCCGACTGTGGGCGATGGCAGACTTGTCGTCACCCGCTTCGAGGAAAATATGGGGCTGGTGGTGTGTCTGGTTCCTCGCAGACGTCCTGATCCTGTATCCGCACCAAACCGCCGGGCACCTGTTGCAGATGCCATGTAATTGAGTTGAAGATCTGTAACTGTTTGCAAGGCATATTAGTCTCAGAACGTTATTGAGATTGGAGAACACACAAATATTGTCACGGACGACATCCAGAACACGCATGGCAGTAATACTGTTATTTGTGTGCGTGGCGGCATATTCGGGTAGTACTGGTGTCAACCTGAGTTGATTGATCTTGTCCTTGAATTGCCTAACATCCGAGACACGATTCTGCAATGTTATTCCTGGGTAGGGACGGTCGTTTGGTTGTGTTTCTATGACTGTTTACAAGCTGTATTAGCCTCGGGAAAGGCCCAAAATTGGAAAACACATGGAGGTCACTAAGGTTAACACATATTAGCGGGATTTTAATGTCCAACATCGTCTTGCTGCATGGACGCGAAAATATCTGTACCTGGATGGAAACTACCGGACGCAGTCCATGCTTTAGTCAGCTTGGAGCTAAGGATGATGAAGCTCGAACAAGATTCTTGGTCAGCTGCGGATTACGCCGCAGCATCGGGTGACCCATCAGCTTGGCCATGAACTTAACCCATCTCGGCTGACATCGCTCACCTCCAGTACATCCGACCGATGGTGGAGGCTTTATAACTCTTCAAAAGCAAGCGAGTATTCTTATTTACTCCATTTATGCATTTATTCGTGTATGAATTGTTTTTCTATTCATTGAATTGAACTAAAAGGAATTTTCTCTTCGAGTGAATCAGTATAAAAAAGTCTGGCTTGCCAGCTGAACACAGTATCCTGTGCGCCATGCCACCTGGCCCACTGCCGTTTTTCTTATTTACTCTATTTGTGCATTTATTCATGTATGGATTGTTTTTTATTCATTGAATTGAACTAAAAGGATTTTTTTTCTTCGGGTGAATCAGTATAAAAGTCTGGTTTGCATGCCAGCTGAACGCAATATTCTGTGCACCATGCCACCTGGCCCACCGCCGCTGCCATCGCAGTATCAGGCTTCACTACCATTCACCGATAATTCTACCCCATCTCCAAGTCCATGTCGAGTTCCAAGCACTCCATTCAACTTCTCTTGTCCTTCGCCTGTGTCCTCACCAGTTTTTTTTAGATCAGGAGGTCTCGCTGCGACTCGAAATGTTCTCCCCCTACAGAGAACGTATCCGGACTGCGAGAGTGATGTTGACATGGACCAGACTCGGCGAGCAGGTATTCAATTGGTGATATTTGAAATTTTATGAATGTTTCTTGCATCACGTACTTACCAGTAGCGCATAGGCCTACTCATGCTGATGGCCGTTTATACACCGAGTATGAACTCCCAGAGGCTTTCAAAAAATCATATATTGAGCTCCCTCAATGCCCATGTGTGACGCAAGAAACCAATCCGGCGACGACTCACTACTACCACATTTGGGCTGTCCAGTCAGGACCATATCAAGGTAAAGTAGCAGCTGGGTGCGCGCAAAAACAGCAGGGCTGTAATGCGTGGAGTGAGAATACACTCGCCTCCTCCAAATAAAACTTCTAATAATGTATTTTATTCAGTATGCTTGACAGACCTCATCTGCGTGAATCCCAGCCTGCCATCGCAGCACTATGCTAGCAGACCAGATGATCAGCTCGGTCCTGGTACGTCTATTCATCCCTCCTCGTTTACATCGCTGATATGTCTACTAGGTCTTCCAAACTTCGATTGGTGCGGCCTTCTAAGGAACTCTAATGGAAAAAATCGCCGTTACACAAGTAAAAGCACTAATACGCATGGTGATGTGACACCACCACCACCATACCGCTCTGCAAGAAATACCGACGAGAGTTTGGCGGCAGTAAGTACAGACCAGGGAATATCTCTTGCTTTGAAACCTACTGGTCATTGCTTTCAGTCACAAAAGTAACAGGATCGTCAGCCTCCAAGTCCGGAATTAAGAAACATGCAACACTTCATCCAGCAAGTAATGACGACCCATTTGTTGTCACTCCAGAACCATGTTCTCCTTCAAGTATCGCAAGTTTCCAGTTAACCCTCTCACAAGAAGCCGCGGTAGGTTAGTGGTAAGCCCGCCCTGGGGGTTGAGCGTATAAGCTAAGGCTGAGCGTTCAATCCTGGCCCCTCCGGAGATAACACCCTAGACACTCTGGAAAAATTTCTGCCACACCGATTGCCGATAACATCTGATTGCCTGCCTCAAATATGAATGGTGGCATACTCAACTATCCCTTCCAATTCAGAACTGACCCTTTAGGAACATGATGACACCTACTCCAATTATCTAATCCATCCAACCAACGCATTGGAGTACCAGGTACCCGTACTATCATGATTTGTCACACCGACAGCCGGAGGCTGGGCCGAAACATCGGCAGTAGACTGCAGCTGCTGCCACTCGTTGGGGTGTGGGAAAGGTGTCAAGGTGGTGTCACAGCTGAGGGGTACAAACTGGAAAGTACACATGGGTATTACATGCCCAAATAAGCCGTGGAAGGTCGATTACTATTTGGCTTTAAAGGGGTGCTGAGGGGAGTATTGGCGTTTCGGAGGCATGATTATTATCCACACCCCGCCCACAATAGGCACGGACAAGCTCGGGACCTTGCCCTAAGAGCACAAGCAGAGATAGAGAATGAAAGGTGAGAAGGAGAAGACATAAGATAGAAAGCTGTATTTACCGTCTTACATAGGGCCTTGCCCCAAAAGACGTAAAGCATGGATTATTAAAAAAAAAAAAAAAAAAAAAAAACCCTCTCACAGCTTCCTATTCCTTCAGTGGGCACTTCACGTTCACCTTCCAGAGTGACACGCACGAGGTCTGAGTCGCTGTTCACCCTACCGCACCTTCCCCTTCCCTCGACGACATCTACAGCACCAACGACAATTGGGCCTGCACCACCCGAATCAGAAATGCCGCCTTCGAACCAATTGGAATTGCAAACACCCCTGTACTCTGTACTCACCATGCACCAGCTTGTTATGACAACTCTTTTGATATTCAAACCACGCCTAGATCACAACAGAACCTACAACTATATGAGACTGTCACCATTATGCCAGGTGAGACATTGCAACCTCTGCTAGGCTGGATAGTTAACTTACTACATGTGTCACCAGGAGACCGGCGGGTCGGAGACATGGCATGTCTCTGGGAACCGCCTGAAGCAAACCAAGTCTATGTTTACAACCGACATGTTCCAGCACTTTGTGACAACTCATTGACTCGAGCATTCGACTGCCTTAGCTCCGGTATTGGTCTCTCATCAGAAACCTTCTGGCAAGCATTGGATCAATGCAACTGCGGGCTCTACTTCACAAAAGAGACACTGCACTATTTGCATGGATCGCAGTGCCCTCTTTGGCCCTACGTAGATATTCCTGATCACCCAGCACCATAATCATTAAATCTCTCTCCCCAAAGCACCTACCGTAGTTTACCGCTTCATAATAATTAATAGTAATTTTCTTGGAACTATGCTGTAAGCGCGCATGCAATGGAACCAACTTATCCATCCAGACCAAGCCTCATCGTTGCGGTCATTTTGCAGCCTCCGCACGTGCGAGCATGAGATACCTCTACGCGTGGTGCGTGCTGTCTGGAGCATCGCTCGACTCGCTCATGAGCATCATGCCCAATATCGGGTTTGCATCTTGCGCTGCAGCATGCCGTCCAAGCTATGGTACATGGCCGTGACGCGTCCGTGTCCTCCACGTCACCCTGCAGTCGCAGTGGGGTCACCGAACTGGTCCGTATCCACGATGGGGCTGCGGGTGGCACCGTTGGGGATACGGAGGTGTTGACTCACAAGGAGGGCTGGCCAAGCGTTGACTGGCCAACATTTGGAGCCGTGGTACCACCTCACAAGCCACCACCCTGTCTGATCGCTGCTGCTGTTGCTGACCTCCAGGACTTCCAAAGATGCTACCTCCCGTACCAAACCCTGTTGACGGCTGCTGTTGGTTCTGCTGCAGACCAGGTTGCAAAAGGTGCTACAACACTACTTCCTGCACCAAATCCTGTTGAAGGCTGCTGCGTGTTAGGCTACTGACTGCTCCATCACTAACTAGGATTGGCAAAGATACTACCTGAGCCAAAACCCCTTGACTACTGCTGTATGTCTGGCTGCCGACTGCACTGTTGCTGACTAGGATTGCCAAAGATGCTACCTGATCAAAAATTGGATACTATAGCCGAGTCGAGGTTATCATCCACTGCAGCCATGTTCCATATCGTGCCAGCCTGCTTAAAATTCAACGGTCGCTATGCGATGTTTTTCGTCGCTGCCGCTGCTCAGGGATGGTGGTAGTAACCGTTTGGTATGTCCGCTTGATGTTACTTTAGCTAGCCGTGTGCTAGAAGGTTTCTTGCAAGTAATTCAACGTTAATAGACTCTGCTGAACTAAAGTATATGCTTACTGAAGACTGGGTGACCACCTGGAGTTGCCCTCCGGGTGCGATGTAAGAACCAGTAACTTGACTTAGGACTTCCTGCAGCTTTGTGGAGACTTCTTGAATTTCGGTGATGTTATCATTGTGATGCAACATTTTGAATTGCTGCTGAGGCATATCATTTAACAGATTGACGAGGCCATGAAGTTGTTGTAGCACTGTTTGGGCCAAGTGACAAATTTTATCATGTAACTGTTGCTGGACACCTTCCGTGTTGTAGTTCGTCTGTGGTACGTATCAACTGTCAAGTCAGTTCACAATGTATGTGCTAACGCATGGTAGGACCCTCTGTTATCACTTCCGAGTCCTCATCTAATTCAGAGTCAGATTCGTCGGGACAGCCAATTTCCAAGTCAGTATCCTCAACAGTGCTGAGAAGCCACGTGTTTGCTT
Source organism: Gautieria morchelliformis (assembly GCA_015179125.1). Lineage (NCBI taxonomy): Eukaryota > Fungi > Basidiomycota > Agaricomycetes > Gomphales > Gomphaceae > Gautieria > Gautieria morchelliformis. The sequence continues at coordinate 61,571 of WHVA01000480.1, read as the reverse complement.
GGTCCGAGAGATGGGAGGTTATACAAGGCTGTGGAATTTGTCAAATGAGTGACAGGTAAATATGCATCTCGACTCGCCTGAGACAGCTCCGTTTGATTCACTGACAGCATTTGTATGTTCGAGCCTGCATTAGGAATTGCTATGGTAGTCGCCTTCGGGATTGCAGGGGTAGAGGTTATTGGGAAGCAAGAATTGTAGATCTCTCGTGCCTCGACTTCCGTCATGGGAAACTGGAATAAATATAATGAGGGGGACAGCTTCTTAGCATTGATGAGACTTGAACTTCCTATCCTCAATGCCCAGAGATGCTTGCAGGCTCCCTTATTTGAGTTGAAATAGGGACATGCACAGCATCCCCACCCATACATGCAGAGCCGAACAGTATAGTGCTTGTGTCCAATGGCTCGAATATCAGCTGTGCTGCTTGCACACTGTCCTGAAAGTGTGTATGTGTCAACCCAGCGCACATCTGTCAAGTGGCCATGTGATATAATGTAATCAGCCTCCTCTCTGTGGGCTGCCTCTGTCTCAGTGAACCACCATGCTACTGGTATAATAGTCACCGCTTCTAGAGCTATTCCTTTGTGGGCTTCAACCAGATCAAGACCACCAGCTTGGCTGCGAAAACGTAGCACAGGGAGTACTTGCAAGGCCTCTGTCTCTCTGACCTCTGCCTTCCAACTTGATTTCTGATATCCAACTTAACTCAATTCTTGAACCCTTACCTCTAGGTGGATACCCATGCTTCGCATGGGGGTGTAGGTCAAATTCATCAGCAAGGTCAAACACATTGGGTAAATCAAATTTGGTATAAGTAAAACACATCTCATTGCAATTGAAAGTAGCTATAAGTAACACATCAAGATAGGTAATGTCTCTACACATGTCTGCATGTGCCCAAGTATAGTGTGCATAGCATGTCCCCAAGTACAGTGTGCGTAGCGTGTCCCACATGCATAGCATCTCCCTGGTGTGTAGCATGTCCCCAAACATGGCGTGTCCCTAAATTATAGCATGTGTGTCCCCCATGCATAGCGTGTCCACATGTGTAGCATGTCCCTACATGTAGTGTGTGTAGCATCTCCCTCAAGTATAGTGTGCAAAGTGTGTCCCCAATGCATAACATGTCCCCCAACTATAGTGTGCATAGCATGTCCTTTGTTTATAGCGTGTCCCCCAAGTATAGCATGTGTAGAATGTCCCTTGTTTGTAGTGTTTTCCCCTGTAGTGCGTCCCTTGTTCCTACTGTGTCCCTCAGGCATAGTGTGTCCCCACTTATAGTGTGCACATCCCCATGCATAGTGTGCGTGTGCCCATGTGTCAAGATTGGTTTTTAGGCATTAATATCGTGTATTAGTGAACACAGCGAATGCCCGAACAACTTGTGTGAATAAGTATGCCATTTGGCGAATAGGTGAACCAATGAATGTTTACAAGATAAGAGGGTTGCCCGAACGGGGCTCACCCTATCTACAGTTGTAGCGAAATAGCCCGTGACTCTTGACGATGTAACGTGCAAGGTTTCACGGAAGGGCTGTCTAAGTAGCGACAATCCCTTCACTGGCGAAGGTGCTCCTTTGGAGCCCTTCGCCAACAGCACAGGAAATGGTTCGAAGGCTAAGGTAACGAAGATGAAGTATGAGAACTCACCAGTGATGCCTAAGTCTTCTGCTAGTCGAAGATGGAAATCTCCAAGAGAAGGCTTTAAGATGACGATCACAGCGAGGTCAAGTTTGCACAAGATGGACGACGTATGATAATTGAACTGGAGAATATACATGTGAATGTAAACTACTTATATCGAATGCTCGCAAGGTATTAGCAAATAGGAAGGAGGCCGTCGTGAGTTAGGGCCGGATAGGGGTACGCAGTCATGATACTAAGTAGATGGAATAAACATACAATAGAGTGAGGGGAGAATGCGAACATGAAACGACAGAGAGTAACGGGGGCGAAGGCACTTATGGACAAAACCATGTCTTGGGACCCGCATACATGCTACCCTGCACGGACTCTTCATTTACTGGGTTGATCCCACACGACCTATGGAAGGGACGTCCTGCGAACACACTTTGGCCATACGAACACCCAATGGGGTTGGATTAAGAAGATGATGGGGTTAATGATGAACCATCATGCCGGGTGAATGGTATCGATCATATTTGATGGCATGCCTGCTGGCGAAATGCGCAAGCAGCGAATAGTGGTTCGGAGAATGGGGCGAACAGCGGGTAGAGTGGATGTAGAGGGAGAGTGGTTGGTGGGTGCGGCAAACTCTGGCGAAGATGCTAGGGAGTGACGAGGGGGAACATAGAGGTAGCGCGGTAGGAGAAATAAACTGGTCATGACACCATGCATAGCCGGTGTGTCCCGTCCCCCAAGCATAGTGTGTCCCCACATATAGTGTGCACATCCCCATGCATAGCGTGTGTGTGCCCATGCATAGCCTGTGTGTCCCATCCCCAAGCATAGTGTTTCCCCAGATATAGTGTGCACATCCCCATGCATAGCGTGCATGTGCCCATGCATAGCCTGTGTGTCCCCATGCATAGCATGCTTGTCCCCATGCATAACATGTATGTCTCCACTCATAACATGCGTGTCTCCATGCATAACATGCGTGTCCCCATGCATAGTGTGTGTAGCATGTCCCAATGGTATGTGTAACATATCCCCAGGGGCCTCAAAGTGAAGCAAGCAGAGGCTGTTACTACTTATTAACTTTTAGCAAACTCAGGGACATGTATCAATATCTATTTTGTGACATATACAGTCATACATAAAATAGTCAAGGAAACCATATTTAACCAGCTGCTGTCATTAATTTTAGCAAAGTCAGGATTATCTATTTTTCAAAAAAAGTGTCAAAAAAATGACCAGTACACAAAGCTGTTATTAATTTTAGCAAAAGTTAGGATTATCTATCTTTCGAAAAATGTCAAAAATGCACTGTACATTTAAGCTGGAGCTGTTTCACAAATTCAGGATAATTTATTGATATCTATTTGCGAAAAAATATAAAAAGTACAGTACATTGAAGCAGAAGCTGTTATTAATGCCCAGCCAAAGCCAGAGAAGCCCAGAGACTGACAGAGAAACCCAGAGCCCAGCCAAAGCCATAGTAAGCCAGCCACCAGTATAGGTAAGCGGCTTTACAGTAAATAAAACAACCAAACAAACCACATTTAAAGCAGAATCTATTGTCATTAATTTTAGAGGAAACTTAATGATGTCTATTTGCGAAAAAAACCTGAAAAATATTGATATTAAAATACATTTTTTTCAGCAGTTATTTAAATCAAATTTCGAAAAAAATCATAAAAATATAATGCACATGTGACAATACTATATGATGACAAAAAAAGGAACCAATAAAAATTACCAACACAAATAAAATGAAACACATGGCGCCAATAGATAGCCACCCAGCCAAAGCAATAGCCAGCCAGCCAGCTAAAGGAGAAGACAGCAGAGAGAGCAGACAGCAGACAGCACACAGAGCAGACAGCACACAGCACACAGAGCAGACAGCAGATAGCACACAGAGCAGACAGCAGAGAGAGGAATTGCTGGTTGGGCAGATTCCTGGCATTCCATCCTTACCGTTCTGCCTTTATACCATGCACGTGCGTCGTGCATGGACCACGCGCGAACGGGTCACGTGACCACTGTGCATTGCTGGATTGCCAGCGCAGTGCAGGGTTGAGCGCTGGAGCCCACAGATCGGCGTGAACCGCCATGGGCTCGCGGCTGCGCCGCTCGCACTCCAGTTTCACGCCGGTCTGCTGGTCACGTGACTGCTGCGCAGCATTCATTGCTCGTGGCTGTGCCGCTCGCCACTGACCTAATTTTTATATAATATTATTTGTCAGCGGTGCGCCCACAACCCACCGAGCTGCTTTCATACCTAGTAATAAACTAGTAATAAATATTGTATTTTAAGGCTCTCCTAAAAGGAATTGAGGTTCTCCTTTTATTCCAAGATCTCTTTTTATTGTTTCAAATATTTTAGGAAACCTACTTAGTATTTTTTTCACATCTACTTCTCCTTTTCTTTTAGGACCTTCATATATTGTCAATATGAAAGGAATATCTTTACCTTTTTCTTTTCGATCTTCTTGTCTTTCTAACGAGAATCTTATTATAGGACAGTCAAGACCTTTTATAACTCCAATTAGTTTACTGAGATAATCAGAATCATTTTCAGCATCTTCCATTCCCAGTCTAGTACATTGTTCCACCGTCTTTTTTTCTGTTACTTTCCATCCTACTAGAGTTCTGAAGTACATATCTAATATCCTTTAAAGAATTGTAGGTATATCAATTTGGTGTAACAAGTCTTTTCAACTTGCTAAGCTCCTCCTCATAGGTATCACCATGAATATCAAATAGTCCATGTTCTTCAATATTTTTTATACTTCATCTTTTTTACCATAACTATCATCATCCCAAGAATTTCTAGGTTTTTGGGGCTTATTCCTATAATTTAAATTTTGATATCTAAAGAGTTTCCAATAACTTCCTATAGCAACTACTCCGTATACAGTTTTATAATTAGTATCTAGGAATAATACTGTTATCTGACTTTTAAGTTGCTCCTGAGTTTCTTTAAAGATTCTTCCAAGTTCATCTTTGCTTCTGACACTTCTTTTTATTTCTACTATTAAATATGTAGTACTATTTATAAAGTTATTTTTCTTGATATATTTGGTAACAGTAAAATCAGGAATTAAGTTTCTTACATTATCTTCTCCATCCCTGTTCTCGGTAGCATAAACAAAGGCATGCTGAGGGGTTATGACCATACTCTCAAGAAAGCAACCCATGAGAATTATGCTACATGGAGCATACCAATAACACTCCAAGTTATTAGGATTAGTATAGTTGTTTGTAGCAACTTCAATAGAGGTTCTCAAAATAACTTTTGCATTCATCTCTAATTGTTCTTTATAATATATTCCTATATTCATTATAATATATATTAAAAGGATTCTTTTATAACATATAATATTCTTAGCAATTTTAAAAAGTATTATCTCAAGTGTTTTGTAATTCCCCTGGAGGAAGAATCCATTTTTAGAATTGGATTTTAGATTTTATAAAATTTCTTTTAGAAATATTACAGCATACTAAACAAAACTGACTTCACAAAGTTGTCAACTCACATATATGAAAGACATGATGCTTACTATGAAAAGCATTGTTCATAAGATATCTACCTTTTTTTGGTAGTACCCAAACCTTTGAACCAGATGCTGTCAAGGCAACTGGAGACAGGTCTGTCATTGAAATGGGAGGCTTGATAATTAACACAGAAACCTTCGTCTGTGATGACAGACTGGTTTTCTTTGAACAATGGTCATATTCTAGTGCACAATGGCTTACCCTTCCAAATCACTATAGTTCTGATGCACTATATAATTTAATAATAGGGAGCATCTCAGGTTTTAGGGTTTTGCAATGGCTGTTAAGTCATGATTCCCATTGTACAATGATTGCAAAGGTTATATTGAACAGTAAAACAAAGTATCCTTTAGTTGTAGCCTATGATAAATGTAATGAATGCTATATATATAATAGTCTGATAAAAGGTATGATGTTTGCATTATAGGCTACAATGTACTACTCTCAACCACAAGAAAAAATCACAGCCTATGGAATACTTGTACTGAAAGATGGAAGGATGAAAGTTTATAAAACAACAAATGTAAAAAAAGGTCCAACTCCTATTATTTTATATAGACCACTAAAAATCATAGAAGATTCAAAGGAGGTCTGTGACATTGTCAAATATATGCTTAAGCATATACTCAAAAGTACTACAAACCCCATTTGAATTTTCAATTGACCAGACCAGGGTTCGAACCTGGGAGCCCATTAGTATATATGGTGCTTTACCAACTAAGCTATTTGGTCTATTATGTTTTACAACTTGATGAGATAATGTATGAGTCATAAGGTGTAATATAGCAAATAGTTTGACAAAGTATAACAAAGATGATCTATCTTTAAAAGCTCATGCTTTGAGATATTAGAAAGGTTCTCAAGAACAAAACTACCTGATGAGTATCCAGTTATTGGTTTTATATTTTATGAAATGAGATTATAAAATAATAGCATTGGCCCATTATAAGCAACTTCATGGAGAATATTTTGAAATATATTTTATATCCATCTCTATCTTCTAAATCTATCATTCAACACATTTGAAAAACTGAATGTATAGCTTATAATAATATTTATATAGCACATCACACTCTTTCAATGTCTTTAGAATCCGATCTTAATAAGGAATTTACCAAGTTAATGAAAAGGCACTGGCAATTCCTTGATCTGCCATGGCCTGAAATGAAGCCATCCAAGTATCATAGAACTGATATAAAGGATATATGTGATATGAAACATATTAAAGAAACAGTAATGAATAAACTTGGTATAATACCTGTATTCTTCTTTCTTGTAGTCTTATACCCATTTAAATACCATCCTGGTCCTTATAATAATGTAGAGAAGGGTTTATTAATACTATACCATCTTCTAAAAGGTGTTACATATAGTGAAATGGGAACTTTTATACCTCAAAGTAGTTTCCATGATATTCATGAGAGCTTCTATGGTTGTGAAAATAGTCCTAATAGCGAACTAGATGAGGAAATAACAAAGTTACTGTATGAAATGTTCTCAAGTATAAGGTTAAGAATACTATCAGCAAAAATAAAAAATCTATCATTATTTAAGACAATAACTCTATTCCTAGATGGTCATGATACTAGAGGAAAGAAGATTGGAACTGGGTCAGAAGATGGATACTCGATTAAACTTAAGAAAGCTGGCTTCGCACACAAGTATGCATTGATATTAATGGAATGTCCTTTCATATCTGAATCAGCTCCATGTAAAAACAATGCAGATGGAGTGATGCTTAAGAAGATGAAAATACAAGACAAGATAGAGAAGTATGATTGTATGGCTATTGATGGAGGCTATACTTTATTCATAAAGCAAATAGTTGAAGAATGTAATTTGAAAGAAAGGACTTCTGCTGTCCAATACGTAAAATGAGAAATATAGAGTTATCAGAGGATGAAAAGAAATATAATGAGATGTTTGGAAGTTTTCGATCATCAATAGAAGGATTCTTTGGAGAGATAGGAACTGTATTCGAAAAGTTTAATAATAGAAGATCTATTAGGCCCTCAGACTATACTATCTTTAACTTGCAATTTAAACTAGCATGCTTATATTAAATATTAAGAAGTTTGTAGATCTGGGTAATATACAACCTTCTTCTCAACATTGTTATGGCTAGACCATAGTTTGATTATTCTCATAAGGGGGAACCTGATATAGAATGGTGTATGATTACTACATTACAGGAAACAAGTAATAGTTTTGATGAAATGAGTAAATATCAAAACAAGATATTACAAAGTTTTAATGATAATTCTGATGAAGAAATGGATGAAATATGTGAGGTTGAAAAGATTTTAAATCATAAAGGAGTTGGAAGGCATGTTAAATATCTTGTAAAATGGAAAGGATATAAAGAAATTACATTGGAACATGTTAATAACTTTAATTCAAAGGAATGTATACAGGAATATTGGAACAGGCATAATCGTTAAAACTCCTGTGTATATAAAATGACTTTTTTAAAAATCTGAAATGTGATGAGCAGCTCGGATGTCACACAAGGCTCATCTGAAAAAATGCATAGAAGTGTTTATGAGAGAATCTCAAGCCGATGTATTCAATGTAGATTACACCTGTGGAAGAAAATATTTTACACCCTCCTTAGAATCATCCAATCCAATCTTTTGTGATAATACAATATTATGGTCTATAGGGACAGATCATAGAATATACATACAGAAAAAGTGTAAAAGCTATTCAACAACTCATTCCAAATTAAATTACTCCAACATAGTACTTTAAAGAATGGTGATATAGCCCCAATAGGTACCCAATATTACTGTTTTAAGATTTCCTTATCTTCAATTTCTCTAGAAAAAGTACTTAATTCTATCAAGGAAATTATATGTAATGATATAATTCTTCATGATATAGATATAACCCAAGACATTCCTTATATCACAATACACAAAGATGTAAGAAACTATGTAATAGAAGAGCAAGAAGTAGAACCTAATGATATACTAGATGATAGAAGAAAAGTTGGAGATAAGTGTATTTCTTTTATAATTCTGATCGATCTATGAAAATAAAAGTCTATAATAAATTTGTTCAAATGCTAGAAAGCTGTGATGTCATGACAATCTTGGATCTAGAATTCACAATCTATTTGTAGATCCAACAGGTTATATGGAGTATATTTTAGAAGAAACTAAATATACTGGAATGACTAGAATAGAAGTTAAATTTTATGGTGATGAAATACATGCTATGAACTTCTATATTGATACTTTTAATCAAATAAAGGAAGTATTTAGAGGTTGCAATTCTATAAGGTCTCTTTTGAGGACCAGTGGAAACAGCTAGTTAGAAACATTTATAATAAGCAAGTAATAATGGTATATTTGGAAAAAGAGAAGTTCTTTGCATATTGTCACTGGTGGAACTCTCAAACTAGTAAAATACAAGGAGGTTCTCAGAAAAAAGTCTATAAAAAACATGTTCCCTACTAGTTTCTAACTATAGTTTTAATGGAACTACTACCAAGCTTATAACTATTGTTAATAATGATACAATAGTTGAAGAATATAAGTGAACAGTTAACAATATTACTCTCATTCCAAGTCCTAGAGGATCCTTATATCCTCAAGTACAAAGTAAACTATTACCAGAAGACATGGGAATAATTAGTTATAGGGGGATTAGAATTGGATGGTCAGATGGGCGAATAACAGTGGACAGTTCTCCTCTTGCACCTATTGAGAAACTAGAAGAGAATGGTAATAATGAGTTAAGAAATGTTACAGATCTCCTAGTATCACATTATAAAGCAGGACATTCTATACTTACTACCGATACTATTTACAAAGTTATAGCTAAATGTTCTCTCTATTATAGAGGAGATAAATGTACTGTAATAGAAGCTAAACATAGATAAGGAGAGATACTAAAAGTACGATGCGGAAGGATACTAGAAGACTTATTAGAAAATGTAACTCATACTATATATTTTAAGACAGGTTCAATAGTACATACCAATAGGATAAAGATATTACAGTCAAAAAATATAATTGATAAATATATCAATTGTTTTAAAATATACAACAATGTCTTGCCTTGATACTCGGATAATAGATTTGACAGAAGAGGAAAAAAATCAACTATATAGTATAATAGTATTGAATCTCTGTGCAGATAGTAGGATGAGAAATATTGTTATGATGTTTATAGAGATGAGTATGACAACTATAAAACAAGGAAGATGCCCATCTAAAGAAGAATATACTCGATATGATATGTGTGGCTTTATAATATGTAGAAAAGATTGGTTTGAGAAAACTATGGATAAACTGGGGATTAATGAAGAAATTTCCAATCAAATTCTTCAGGTAGTTAGAAATTATCAGTTTTAATGAGTAATACCAATATAAAGTGGTACACTTCTCCCGTAGTACTGTATTATTTTAAAAATGATATGTTATTTGTAGTAAAAGTATGGCATGTCATCGTAGCTCTGCTATGGGCTTAGTGGGGGTCCCTTTGAGGACCTCCTTCTTTCCTAATAGTTTTTAATATATTTTACCATCACTCTACTTCACCCCCCAATATTGTATAGTGATATATACATAATTTTATAAGATAAAATAAAATATTTTTCCTACTGTATATTCCTATATGTTGTTATTAATACTCTTATAGTATATATTATATACTCATATATGCTGTATTACATAACCATTATGATTATCCTCCTATAACAAGGTACCGCACTTTTGTCCAGAATTGCATCAACTTTTTTTCTGTCTCTGAAGATTGTGCTTTGCCATTTCTAGGAAGCAATCCCACTGTGTGAAGTGTGCTGCCACCAATGATTGACGCTGCAATGCCTGGGTAGGCAGCTTTGACAAGTCATTTGTGAAGTGATTGTGTGCTAAATTCGTCAGTTACTGTTTGTATCACCTTTGACTTGCCAATGCCCCCTTCCCCTAAGATGTGCATGAGAAACTGTGGATGCTTCTGACCCACTATGGTTTCATGTAAAAGCCATTGGATGATTTTGAAGGCTCAAAGCTGCTCCTCGAAAGGTTCCAATGGTGTTACTACACTTGTAAGTGCTTCTTCACTAATCTCTTGCACGTTCATGACTTCTACTCCTTCTTCCATTGCCAGGTTATTCTTGTATATGCAGATTCTCCTCACAGATCACATCTCCTGCATCGACATGTCCAAAGACTGTGTTGTGGCTATCAAAACCAGTGCAGTAACTTGATGCATCTTTAGTCAATGCTTGCTGCCACTGACTAAATTTCTGTAGATCGTCACCTGATGCTGTCCCGATGCTGGTCTGTTCCACCTTCTAATTGCTGTTGTCATTAAGAAATATGTTTGCTGATTTGGCCAACTCCAGTGTCTGTCGACTGTTTGCTACCTCTCGCCAGGGTATCTGCACTGCTGTAATTTCCTCAATATCTTGCTCTGTCACTTGTGCCTGGCCAGTACTGTCATTCTCTTCCGATTCCATATCAGATTCTTGCTATCATTGACATGGACGCCCCTGCGTTGTTTCTGCAGATCCTAGTTCTGTTTCCTGATTCCCTTCCTCTGCATTACACCTGAGCTGCTCCTTTGATGCTGCATCCTTGTGGTCATAATTGTGCTGAATGTTGGCAATGATGTCATGCATCTGTTTGGGAGCAGCTGCCATGAAATTGTCAAATGCTTGTCACCATGTGGTTGGGTTTGAGTTCAGAGTATCCAAACTATCCCATGGCTTCAATAATGCAAGCATTGATGCGCAATAAAAGTCTTCAACTTCTGCATCATCATGACAGGGAAAGTACCATCCTATAATATTTGGCAACACATTATCGCTGTCTGTACAGGTGGTCTGAATCGCCACCCCTAACCCCACCCTGGGCCAATCCATGCCAGGACTCATGGCGCGGATCACCAGCCCACCTAGTCCGTCCTTCACGGGCCCCAGCGAGCCACCGGTGTTGACAGTCGACATCCCCAATGGCTTCTACTCGGATGACCCAGATCTCAAACACTACGATCCGGACCGCCCACAGCATGGCTCGAAAAAGAGACATGCCTGAGGTTACAACCAGCTCATAACCTACGACCCCATCGGTGATCTGCGCAAGCGCATCACCAGTAAGTACCTGGCACAGTCGCCAAGCCGCACTGTGGACGACCCGGCTCTGGCCAGACGAGCGGTCCTTGGGCCCACGCCATCGGTGTCATTGCCCCCGCCGGCAATGACAGTTCACAACACTCTCCTGGGGGAAGGGGAGCTCATGCCTCTAGGGGACCCTCTGTTCGCCGTAACGGGCCGCCTGCCACGGCCCCTCAGAAAAAGAACGCTGCTGCAAGCCAAATGGTTCAACTTCTGTGAAACCAAAGAGCAGAGGTTTCAGGACCTCCTAAAGGAGGCCAGGGAGACGCCAACGGGCTCCCACACACGTGGGATGGTGACCGCGATGAGACAGGCCCGGGAGGAGACTCGTGCCAGTAGCCAGCGGTCAGGCTACTTCCTCATCTGCGAAGGAACTGCCAATGACATTCGGGTTGTACTCCATGGCTGGTTACTGTCATGATTCGTTTATTCTGCAAATTATCCCTCAACACACAAGCGAATGACCTCCTGAACCAGCGAATGACTTCCCGAACCAACGAATATCTTGCCAAAATATTTGTCACCATACTGCTTTCGCATTTGCCATTCACATCATTCTGTCACGACCGGTTTATTTCTCCTACCGCGCTACCTCTATGTTCCCCTCGTCACTCCCTAGCATCTTCTCCAGAGTTCGCCGCACCTACCGACCACTTCCCCTCTACGTCCACTCTACCCGCTGTTCGCCCCATTCTCCAAACCGCTATTCGCTGCTCGCGCATTTCGTCAGCAGGCACACCATCGAATATGATCGATACCATTCACCCGGCATGATGGCTCATCATTAACCCCATCATCTTCTTAATCCAACCCCATTGGGTGTTCGTATGGCCAAGGTGTGATCGCAGTACGTCTCTTCCATAGGGCGTGCAGGATCAACCCAGTAAACGAAGAGTCCATGCAGGGTAGCATGTATATGGGTCCCAAGACATGGTTTTGTCCATAAATGCCTTCGCTCCCTTTATTCTCCGTCATTTCATGTTCGCATTCTCCCCTCACTCTATTGTATGTTTATTTCATCTACCTAGTATCATAACCGCACACCCCTATCCAACCCTGACTCACAACAGCCTCTTTCCTATTCGCTGATACCTTACGACCATTCGATATAAGTAGTTTACATTCGCATGGATATTCCCCAGTTCAATTATCATACGTCGTTCATCTTGTGCAAATTTGACCTCGCCGTGGTCATCGTCTTAGGCCTTCTCTTGGAGATTTCCATCTTCGACTAGCAGAGGACTTAGGCATCACTGGTGAGTTCTCATACTTCATCTTCGTTACCTTAGCCTTCAAACCATTTTCTGTGCTGTTGGCGAAGGGATTGTCGAGACTTAGACAGCCCTTCCGTGAGACCTTGCACGTTACATCGTCAAGAGTCACGGGCTATTTCACTACGACTGTAGATAGGGTGAGCCCCGTTTAGGCAAACCCTCTTACCTTGTGAACATTCATTGGTTAACCTATTCGCCAAATGGCATACTTATTCGCACAAGTTATTCGGGCATTCGCTGTGTTCACTAATACACGATATTAACGCCTGAAAACCAATCTGGACACATTCCTGCCAGGACCCCAGGTGTTGGGGCCATCATCCATCATAGAACCCATCATCTGTTAAACTCCCACTCCATGACAGACCCACATGCTCAGGACACATTCGGATAGTGTCAGTTGCAGCCTCTGTGCAGGTTGGACTCAATGGGACTCGTACCACTGCAGGGCAGGACAAATTAGCTTCACTGAAGTTTTCACTATACAGTTGTCATGACTCATTCATTTCTTGTACCCAGCTATCCCTGTTTTCCCTTTCACCACTCTTCCATGTTCGCTCGGCTTTGCTCAATTCACTACTCACATCATTCGCCAGTAGCCATGCCATCAAACACGATCGACATCCTTTACACGGATTGATGGTTCATCACTGGTCCTATCATGAATCGCAAGGAGGTGCAGGCTGTCATGACTCATTTATTTCTGCTACCCAGCTATCCCTGTTTTCCCTTTCACCACTCTTCCATGTTCGCTCGGCTTCGCTCCATTCACTCTTTGCTCCATTCGCTATTCGCCACATTCGCCAAGTGACCATTCGCTACTCGCGTCATTTGCCAGCAGGCACACCATCAAACACAATCAACATCCTTTACCCAGATTGATGGTTCATCTCTGGTCCCATCATCTTCTCGACTCAACCCCCTTTGGGTGTTCCTATGGCCGGAATGCATTCGCGGGACGTCCTACCTGTAGATCATGTGGGATGAACCCAGAAGACCAAGATTCTGTACAGGGTAACATGTATACAGGTCTAAAGGCCACACTCCTCCTTCATTCATTTGTATCCTGACTGTGCACCCCTATCCAACCCTGACTCAAGATGGCCTCTTTCCTATTCGCTAGCACCATATGAGCATTTGGTATTGTTAGAATAAATGGATAGCTATATCAAACACTATTCTAAGGTCTATACAATCGTATAACTGAGCTAACATCTGGGAGACATAATCCATGCACCAGTAGCAGTGCCTGCCCTGGAAAGCAGGCACCTGGGCCCTGGTCAGAAGAAATATTGCTATGGGGCTAATAGTCCCATACAGAGACATCGGACACGATGGAGATTTCAGTATACAGTCCTATCTATGGACGCACTGAATAGCTACCTCAGGAGAGAGGTACAGAGATGGCAAATGCCTTGCCAAGGCTGCTGTAGGCACACAGCACAGGACATACAAAGATTCTTTTCTATTCTATTCCCCTGACCAGCTCCACTGATTACGAGCTGTATTACATGTTGAAAGGGGCTTTGTATACTGCTCCAAGGTCCCAGCTTAGATACTTGTCAGTAGGACAAGTATCCCCATCATTGTTCCTGCCCCACAGCTTATGCAGCCTGTGGAGCATTTCCACATTATCCTGACCCATTCTATCACTATCTTGAACACTGGTAGTCACTACTATTTTAGTATAAGTAGCTACCATAAATGTACGAACAAAACATCCAGAATATTATCCAGAACAATCCAGAATTGCTGTTTCACCTCCTGAAGTAACTGTAGACTTGTTTGATAGCTACAGAGCTTATTTCTTGATAGTTTTCTCTAATTCTTTGTTGAGAGTCTACTATAACTGGCTACACTATACTGTTCCAAAAGCGAAAGCTTCGGACCTCTTGTTCCTCTGTTCTCACCTGTTTCTTCCTCGACTCGGTCACGTGACCTACATCAATCAGTGACGCACTCGCCCCACAGAGCTTAGTCAGCTCGCGCATATACCATGCACAGGGGTGCATGAATAGTCCCCACTCCCTGAGTCATCAAATATATCTGTTCTGATATATCTGATATATTATTCCTAAAAGGTATAAGTAGTCTACATTCGCATGTATATTCTCCAGTTTAATTATCATATGTCCATCTTGTGCAAAACTTGACCTCGCTGTGGCTATCCTTCTGAGCCTTCTCCTGTAGATTTCTGTATTCGACCAGAGGAATACTTAGTCATCACTGGTGAGTTTTTGTATTGTACCTTTGTTACCTTAGCCTTCATACTATTATCGGCACTGTCGGTGAAGGGCTCTGAAGGAGCACCTTTGCCAACAAAAGGATTGTTGCTGCTTAAACAACCTTTCCATGACACCTTGCACGTTACATCGTCAAGCGTCACGGGCTATATCACTTCGACTGTAGATCAGGGCGAACTCTTTTCAAGTAACCCTCTTACTTCTTAACCCTTACCTCTTTGGTACTATTCGCTGGGCGATTCGCTAGATCGCACACGCTATTCGGGCATTCGCCACTAACATGCGATATTAACGCCCAAAATCCAATCTTGGCAGTTACGCAACCCCGAGGGCATCCCATCAGCCATCCACGATGAGCCAGATGGCAGTCTGAACATCCATGACGTGGATGTATGGATGTGGATGAGGAGGCTTGCTCCAAAGAATCCCAAGCCCCCCTCTCCCCTCAGGGCGCGGATGTACGACCTATTCCGCATCACCGGCCAATGGCAGGAGCTCATTCCAGCCAACGAGGTCCGGTACGCCGTCAGTGACGCCCTAAGGGTGTCGATCATGGGGATGTTCCCCATCCGAGGCCGCTCAGCCCGGGACATCCCTCTGGACGAGGTCGCCCGCTGGCTCACCAGATACGGTGGGGTGACCCGGGACAGCGCACCCTGAGTCAAACTATTCGTCCAGCGCAACCTATCCGGGATGATTTCAGTACGCCTTCCCAAATAGGGCAGGAGAAGCTGCGACTGGTGACCCTGCGGGACCGCCACAAGGCGGTGATCATGGCTGCGGAGGCATCAACAGCCACCTGAGCACAGCTAGACCATGAGCTAGCTGTCACTCGCGGCCCCTCGCCAGCCCACGACCCGGTCGCCGAAGCAACCTTTTGGCAGGACATGGGCATCAATTCCCTGCCCCATGTCCCCGCTGACAGTCTGGAGCTCCCGACGGAACTGCGCCCGCCGCCGGCTCCATACACCGACATTCCGATGTCAGAAGCAGACTCCGAGGACCTCACCAGGTCCATCTACGAGGTGGTCTGAGTTGTCTATAGAGGGTGTAAATATGATATTTACCCACATTGCCCTTAAGGCAATGTGCGTCACTGGACTAGCTTAGCTAATCACTGTACAGTTCTTGTGTGTGAACCACGCGGCGGTTCCCCAGATCTTACCTTACACTGTCACTATGTAGCACACGGAATTACAGCATCTTGGTCGAGTTCCGCTTGCCCTTGTGACACAAGGCCTTAAGATACACTATCTTACACGACCGTTGCACTGGTGCACAAGCCGGGCTTTGTAGTAGCAATGCCATGTCCGATTGTTGGAGGTGGGCGCCACAGAACTTTGACGGTTACCTCCACTGCGGGACATGGTACAGTCAAGCAAAAAGTTGGACATGAGGCAGGGGGCGGGGGAAGGAGGGGATGGGGGGAAGAAGATCCTGAGGGAAAATGTAGGTGCGGTTTTGCATCCTCCGCGGATGAGACACCGTTTAGTTCGTTCAGCCCCCCGCGCCAGAAACACCATCATCTTTTTTCAGTCACAACATCATCATCCCTGTCTTCGCTGCATCCACAACCGGGAACGGGATAGCTTGCAACCGAACATTCAGCTGGGACCTGCCACTGAAGGCTCTAGGAACGGGCTGCGGAGGAAGGGAAGAAAACCGAATAAGAAGATCGGTCGTAAAGGACAAAGGCCAGGGTTGTATCGCATTGGCTGCCAATGATGTCATACCGTCCAGTGAAGCCGGATAATAAAAGGGCCGACGACCTGGAAAGGGAAAGGGGGTAGGAGGTCAGGCACAGACAATGGTCGCACACGACTGCAAAGGGGGTCAAAGCTCGGAGGTTTGCGTAAGGAGACGGGTAATGATAATTACTTAGTGGGAGGGGTTGGATCGATGGTGGAGCGTAGAGAGTTGAAAACTGATATCGATGGTTCGTGGTATGATGAACCAGTGAATTCAATTGATTTAGTATATTCAACAGCATAATATTAATTGACTCAGTACATAAGTTCAAGGGAAATTATAATAATTTGGGTTGCAGGCAGTGGTTTCCGGCGCATTTGAAATCCATGTATATATGTAGTAGATTCATATATGTAGTATATTCTCCTATGAAAAGTACATGCCACCATCATGGCCTACTATCAAAATTCTCAGCCTACCTGGGGCACCCCGCAATATATCGTGGCTGAGGAATGCATTGTTTCGGATATGCGTGCTGTGGGTACAGTAGATCTTGCGTATCCATATTTTACGCTCATACAGTATATCCTCATAATTGAGCCGAACGCTTTGTTGGCCCACACGCGCGTCATGTACAGTCATTCGCTTGTGGCGCTCCGATAATTCCTGCGTTCCTGTGCAACTTCTGGAGTGCCGGTACATATCGTATACTTGGCTCAGTGAGCCAGGCCGGGTGACGGTCATAGCGTCACGTCTTTAGGGGTTTCACAGCAACTTTGGGAGTATAGAGGAGTACCCCGCCTTATACTCCTAATTGTAACGTCTACATAGAGCGGTCGTTATATTTCTACGCCTTCAATCCACGTCAAACAGTGTAAGCAATGAACATAGGCATGAGCAGCAATGGTGCAGCCCAGTAAGTCTGCCATAGCATTTCTGTAAGCCATGATCCCAACACTGAGCCGGCCTAGAACTTTCCTGGCAGGAACAAGTGCAGATAGTCAGCGAAGTAAAAGATGTCAGTAATAAGTATGGACCCGACACCTAATCATTGATGCAGGGGTTGTGGTCAATGGTGTCACTTCCACCACCAATGCTTCCCATACTATGACAAAGGCGATTTGGGATAACCTCGTGGACGAGATCAGGCATTTTAGCTGGAAGATTGAGGCTCGCATCCCAGAGGTAATCAAGGTGTCAGTTTTCCAGATCACTCGATAACATCCGTGGCCTGTTTCTAGATATATAATGATGCAAAGTGGGCGTTGTCCATCATGTCCGGTCTGCACAGGGTACATCTACCACATGCACCAACTGGATAGACATGTCTGATATCTGGGTTCGACTATATGCAGAATATAATTGCTCAGAAGGACCAGGACGATACATTCAATAGGCTGGGTGTGAGTATTGGAGAGGCCTACGCATTCCTCCACGCGGAGAATTTAATGAAGCTGCGAAAGTCGATTATCATATCTTTGACGCATCAGGCGATAGAGTGCGGCTTCTTCATGCGCGACTACATGAATAAGAGGGATCGATGTATGTTGGTCCCACTATGTCAGGTGGTAGTTCTTGCTGATCTTGGTTCAGTGAAAATAATCGTGAGGAATCTAGCGTCAAAGATTGATGACAAAGTCAAGCAATACCAGGATGCATTCGACAAACACAGATGGGCGATACAGGAAGAAGACATTCATATTGAAATCCCTCTAATACATGTTAACCTTAGTGACCTCCGTGTGTTTTCCGATTTTGGGCCTTTCCCGAGGCTAATACAGCTTGTAAACAGTCGTAGAAACACAACCGAACGACCGTCCCTACGCAGGAATAACGTTGCAGAATCGTGTCTCGGATGTTGGGCAATTCAAGGACAAGATCAATCGACTCAGGTTGGCACTAGTACTACCCGAAGATGCCGCCACGCACACCAACACCAGTATTACTGCCATGCGTGTTCTGGATGTCGTCCGTGAAAATATTTGTGTGTTCTCCAATCTTAATAACGTTCTGAGACTAATATGCCTTGCAAATAGCTACGGATCTTCATCTCAATTACATGCCATCTGCAACAGGTGCCCGGTTTAGTGCGGATACAGGATCAGGATGTCTGCGAGGAACCAGGGAACAGAATAACCAGGATAACACACCACCACCCCGATATTTTCCTCGAAGCGGGTGACGACAAGTCTGCCATCGCCCACGAGTCAGAGATCGCTTGACGATTTGACAGCCTGAGGCTCAGACACATCGGGTCGTCGTAGACAGTCTTCGGCTCAGATGATAAACAATTACCTACCAACCTAGGGGTTTTGACTTAATTGTCGGACGTTTGCTCACTGTTAGAATAGACGATCATGCCATGATCACTCACCGGTTATGAGAAGATAATGAATAATAACCCAGGGCTCGTCACAGCTCCTCGTAACATCAGGAAACGCCGAAAACCTGGTAGCCGAGCCCAAAAATACATCGGCCGACGGGCGCTACTGCTGGCCACGTAACTCGGGCCTGCCTATGTAGCCTGCGTAGGCCGACGTATATCGCAGATGCCTCCGTAGGCTGCATAGGCCGACGTACTAAGGCCGGGTCAACGTAGTCTACGCGGCGGAGTCACTAACAAAGGCCATGATCTAGGGTACATGTATGGTGAGATATGGTGAGGGCATTATCTCCCTCCAATCCACTCCAGGCGCGGTACTCCAATCAGGTTATTGTCACGCTATCCATGTTGCTGGCCTCCTGCACATGAAAACATGGCAAATACATCAGGAAAAAGGCATGGTGATACGCAGTTCTATGCAGTCCTACGTAGCCCACGTAGGACTTATAGGCCTGTAGGACATTGGCCGTTTATGTAGTATACTGTAGTTCGCAGGTAGTACTGTCGGCCGTGTAGGCAGATGTAGCTGTCATGTAGGGCTAGATAGCGGACCCACAAGACTACATTGTGCCCTGTACCCAATACATCGCCGCAAGGTAGTTTCGCTGTAGCGCTATGCTGCACGCTGTATTTCCTTGATATCAGCTAGTTTGGAATCAATTTGGCACGTATTGATGTTTGATTTGCGCTAGTTTAGAATGAATATATCACATAGTACTATCTGCAACATGGCCCATGGGCAAATAAAGAGGCAATTGAGCCCTCAATCTACCCCAATCTCAATCCTCGTCGGATGATTCAATGGCCTGCACGGCCAGGGAGAACTTCATCATGTTGAAGTGCGGCTTCGGGTCATCTTGCAAGATCGGAAGGCGAGCATGCAGTCCACAGATAGCGGCCCAGGTCAAGGCCCTTTGTGAAGGGTTAATAATACAGAGGGACATACATCCCATTATCATGAAGATTCTCCTTGAGTCGAGCGAGACTCTTCACTGATTTTGCATTAAAACTTCGCCAGGCTTTCAGGCCTTTGAGATGACGAATGTATACATAATGGAACAACGCCTCAGCAAAAGTCCCGCCTTTGACATGTCGGCCGGAGGCCCATCTAGAAATCACAAATTCAACCTGAGAAATAATTAGAAAATTGTGGTTTGAACATTGGTAGTAAGATACATTACCACTGTAAACACAAGGGCAATGCTGGTGTCGGGGATGGGATGGAAAGAAGCAGAGTATTTGATTCCACCGGCCTTCTTGGAATTGAACCATTGCTCATTGATTATCTCCTGCAGGATTGGGTGAGCATAGATGCCCGTGGACTTCGCCACATCCTATATATATACGTGAATTCAGCATGGCGGGCGTGCCTAGCGCAAGACTGACCTGGTACACGTAGCCATCCTCCTGGATTAGAACTTCGGCCAACGTCTTGTTGGCCTGAATTGTCACATCATCAGTACCATGGCGGAACCCATAATAGACTGCCGCCTTGAGGGCAACCTTGTCTTTGACATGGCCACGAATAGTTGAATGACGGTCCATGATCTGGTGCATATCAGGCGGATTGGCACCTTAGGCGAAAGACTACACGTACCAGTTTCTTGTGCACGTCAGTAAGTGCGAATTCCTGCCCCTTCTGTTCACAGCCATTTTTCCAGCACTCGATGGCCCATAGCTCACTTAAAATGTAAGACGAGCGATTGTGCACCGAAGAAATATCACGTACTTTTGTAACATTGTCCTGGTGGGCCGTTTCATTGCCAGATGGGGTATTTGGACCTCTGTAGACGTGTTCAACACAGACCTCGTCTTCGATAGGGACATGTGTATCATTGATGTAGTCTAAGGAGGCAAATATAAACCCCTAGCGTGCGCATGGTCCCACAGCGAAGGCAAATGCACCAATGCTCTCTCCACCATCGTCTGAGTCTGACGCATCTGCGTCAGGATCCTCAAGGTACTCCTGTATTTCCTCAGTACTCAGGCCCACAGCTACCATTGTTTCTATGGCTTTGCACTGTGTCTGCGATTTGACATGGGCCGCTTCCTTCGCTTGAGCTTCTTTGGCGCGTCGTTCTCGTGCGAGTTGGAGTTTCACGATCTGGTTTTCTAGGGACAGGTCAGTGCTCTTCCATTAGCATAACACATGAAGAACTCACTCCACTCTTGTCCTTTTTCTGTCATCCCCTGAGTCACACCTTTGGTGCAAGACAAGTCTGCATGCTCAGTGATGGAAGTGGCGCGGGTGCTTGTCTTGGGGGAATTGTTAGTGGTGAGAGCCACGGTCTTACCCATTTTCGGCTTGCTGGGGGCTCCATTGCGCGTAGGAAGCTGCCGAAGATCGATTTCTTGAAGTGCTTGGCATTTCTGCTTCATCGTTGTGTGGGATCAAAGGTGGGGTTTGACGCAAGTTGACAACAAGGTGGTGGTTTGACACAAGTTGGCAACGGGTCACATGACTGGGGGCAACAGCGATCGGAGACCGAACAACTTGATGTATGGAAAAAAATACCTTACCAATATTGTTGATACGTCCACAACATGCAAGCGGAAGCTTGTCGAGGTGTTGTCACCTGTGAGGCTTGCATGGGGTGTCAGCTGGAACGGCGGCAGACCATACAGAAATTCGTAACCAATGACGCCCAAAGCCCACTGAAGATGGTGTCATTAGCTGGTCAAGTTATCCTTGGTTCACTTACCCAATCAACTGTAGGATATGACAATGGTGTGGATGTAGATGTGCAAGTGCAAGACACAAGATGGGCAGAAGACAAAAATGTGAAAAATCCTAGCTGACGCATGACCGTGGTGTTCTTGTTATTTGTGCTTTTGATATACTTAGCAGCCTGCTTGCCGTCGACGACAGGCATATGCAAGTCCATCAGTATACAGTCAAACTCTACACTGCAGTCAGCCTTCTGTCGCCCTAATCCCTCACTGATGTCCCCCAAGGCAACGGTGATCGCTTGGGCGCCATCCGCAGCGAGTACGCACCGACATCCCATTCGCATTAAGAGGGTCTCTAGAATCTTTTGGCCGATTTGGTTATCTTCTGCAACAAGACATGTAATGGCTCAGTCACTAGTCGAGTCCACAGGCTTTTTGTCGTCTGAACCGAGCGGTGACAAAGGAGTTCCGAGATCAAATTGACTGGTCGAGTTCCGTGGCCACACTTCCAAAGAATTGGACAAAGCTTGATCCACGCTAGAAATCGAAGCTGTACGCAATTGACTAGGCATAGAATTCCTGCCTAGCGTCAACGGTGTTGCCTGACTAGCCCTTGACGGTGAAGAAGCAATAGATGAGGCAGAGGTGGAGGGTGAAGGAGGTCTGGCATATGATACAGCATTCTGCGCGCAATTACATTAGTAGGAACCAAGGGAGGTGAACAGAATGAAAGGCATACTTTGTCCAAACCAGTTACTACACTGGGTGGATTCTTAATTCATTGGGAAATACTCTTCCTACGATTGATGCAGTATGATAGTATACAAAAGGCAAAGTAGATGGGCACCTGGCACTCATACGGCAGAGAAAGACGAACACGAAGTCATCTACGAGTCACCTAGTGGCCACGTGCACACCGCTATACCCGTTCGACAAGTAGTATTTGCCATGTTTTCATATGTGCAGGGGGCCCGCAACATGGATAGCGTGACAATAATCTGATTGGAGTACCGTGCCTGGAGTGGTTTGGAGGGAGATACTCACCATATCTCACCATACACGTAACCTATATCATGGCCTTTGTTAGTGACCCAGCCGCGTAGACTACGTTGATCTGGCATTAGTACGTCGGCCTATGCAGCTTACGGAGGCATCTGCAATATACGTCGGCCTACGCAGGCTACATAGGCAGGCCCGAGTTACGTGGCCATCAGTAGTGCCCGTCAGCCAATGTATTTTTGGGCTTGGCTACCAGGTTTTCGGAATTTTCCTGATGTAGGCTTCTCGAACGGGTACAGCGATGTGCACGTGGCCACTACTAGTGGCTCCTATATGACTTCGTGTTTGTCCTTCTCTGCCGTATGAGCGCCAGGTGCCCATCTACTTTGCCTTTCGTATACTATCATACTGCTCATCGTACAGGTTGGTCAAGGATCTTCATGCCCATGTTGCGCAGGTTCTCTCCACAGTATTTGCAGTGCAAGCCAAGCGCGTTAACGTTCGCTCCCCTCAACCCCTAGGAGAATTCATGGAATCCCTCTTCATATCCCCTTCCAGTGGTTCATCTTCGTCTAAATGAAGACCATCTCACACCAGCCTACCACCACCCTCCAGCCACTTTACAGAAGGGTCAGACAGTACTGTGCCACCTCCAAGTGCTTCTCGCCTTCCACGGCCCCGAACAGAACCGTGTACTGTCAACACTCGGCTTGCATATCTACCTCAAGTTGTCGTCATTTCCAATTTGGAGCGCACCAGTCGAGCTGCTCAACTCGCTCTCGCCGAAGCTTTACACATCCCCTTCTCCACGGATCTCATCACTTCCTAAACTTTGTTTTAACAGGTCAGCAGCGCCATCCTCTTGCGCATTCTTTTGTTACAACAAATCAGATTTTCCTCTAATACAAAATCGCCGTCGCACATCTGGAACATGTATATACTACGATGAGAGTTCAGAAAAAAGTCCGAGCATTTATCCAGTACGTTTTCCGCTGTCCAGGTTGCATTGCGCTGACGACCGAATTTCGGTGTCAAATGGCAACTCCGCAGGATCGAATCAATGGGAACTATGGTCGCATGGTGACGTCCTTCTCATGTCGCATATGATACCGGTGACATGCGCAGCGGTTCATTAGGCTCTCCCATTTGTCTCAACAATTTAATATACGCCAATGTATGATCACAATGGAACCAATATGGGAGCCTGAAAATGACTCGGACACGGGCGATGCGATAGCCTTGAGTGTGCGTGATTTTTGTAGCATACTGCGGATCGAATGTTGACTCGCCTTTTAGACCTACGTCTTCGGCTTCCAGGTCGTCATGCACAAGGGCAGTGTCAAAGTGCTGCTGGATGACTTGCTAGTGTTTGTGCTGGAAAGGAGTGGCACGGACGCTATCCTTTTGTGTCTCATCAGTGAGTCGTTGAGGGGAGAGGAGGAACCTCAATATCTTGGCATAGACATCGACGAGGTCGTAGTTGGATGGGGTCACTCGGCATGCAGGCACTTTGGTGACCAGGTACGTTGTGAGAGCCGGGACGATATCTACAGCACTGTGCTTATCCTTGAGAAATTCCAGGGACACGTGATGATATGGAGGCTCCTTGGCAAGTTGCCACTTGGTGGAATGTGATGATAATAGGGGAATTGCAATGTTGGCAGGCCTGTCAGATTCATTGTCACTAATATCATCGGACATTTGCGAGTCTGAGTCTGAGTATGTAGATGTGTCAGTACGATGATCTGTTGTCCAGGCAAGGAAGCTCTTGAAAGCATCAATAGCTTCATGGTGGGTGAGATACTTGATAATCTGCTGTGTGTAATTCTTTTTGTTGCTAGCACGGTAACCCTCCTTGGCATAGTCTATATGCAGGCGCTCTGATAGTTCAGTATTGAAGCTGTCAGCGGAGCCTTTGGAACGGATGAGAGCCACATAATGCTCCATCATGTGGATTTTGGGTATTCGGAAGTGAGTGCAAATGTGATGGTCAATGAAGACTTGCTTTTTCTGATGAAAGGTGTTGAGTGCATCCTGCAATCATCGTAATGTTTCAGTAGAATGGGAGGCAAAAGATGCATAATACATAAAGTCAATGACGGCTCTGGCCACTGCAGTGACACATGGAGGCACGGCACCATAGATCAGGCTGGCAAAGACACGCTCCATCTCTTTGTGTTCATGGCCAGTGCATTGTGAAATGGTCGAAATGCCTTTTTTGAAGTATCGTAGACCTGGATGATTGGGCAAGGCTTGAAATCGTCGATCCACTTCCTCAGCACCAGCAAGCTGGATGCACCACTTGACCAGATGATCCTTAAACACCCCCTTGTGGAGCTGATGGAGAAGGTCAGGGGTAAAACACTGAAAAATATTCCCATGTGGAACATCCTCCCCGAATGGTTTGTCCACGGCCCGCAGGCAGAGTCTGCGGAAGTCAGGTGAGGGCACAGAAGACCTACAGGTCTTCAAGGCTTTTGTCATGACGCGTTTATTTCCCATACTCAGAAGCTCAGTTTTCCTATTTTCTCACTCCACCTTCGTGTTTGTTCCGATCGCCATTGTCATGTTCGGCAACCAATTCTCGCTGTTCGCGCCAACTACCATAGCCACGCCGTCAAACGCACGATCGGCGTCTTGGGACTGACTCGGCAGTCATCGCTGGGTCTACCACCTCCTCTGTGCGACCCTCTTCCAATGGTGTTCTGGTAATTGGATTGCCATGACCTGTGTATTTCCCCTTTCGCTACTCCACCCCAGTGTTCGCTCGGCTTCGCCCCCCACCTCAACCTCTCCTCCTCTATGTCACCTCTGTTCACCCTTCCTCGTATTTCGCTGAACGACCGTTCGCTGCTCACATCATTCGCCAGCAGGCATACCATCAAATCAGGATTGACATCCCTATCCGGCATGAAGACATTCTCCCTGGAGCAGCCAATCGCGCTGCAGCTAGCCTGCATAGGCAGCCATTCCACGATCAACTATGGAATGAACACGACCATCAAATTTGGTCGTGAGACATGTGACGAATATTTCGACGTAGCGAATGTTGAATATTACGACGCTATCTTAGGGACACCGTTCCTAAGGAGATTCGGCATAACCCTGGACTTCTTGAGCCCAGGGACGATCCGCAAGGGGAACGAAGTGATCCCCACGGGCAAGGTCTCATTCGACGACGACAGAGCGACGAACGAGGACAAGGGGCCACAGGTGAGCAGGATCACCCAGGCACCGAAGCCTAACCTGGCTCATTGAAGCAAGGAGGACGAGCCACGGGACGACTCATCCTCAAACTCACCCTACAACCATAGGGAGAGGTGCTCTCACCTAACGGTGAAAGCGATGGGAAAGAGGAAAGTGGGTCTGCGCGCCGCGGGACCTAATAGACGCCAACAGCGCCTAATGGCTTCTAAGCCAACCACCACCATCATCCTCACGGATGATGACCTTCCTCACCTCCACGAGGAATGGATGGAACGAATCACTGACCTAGTCAGTGGAATTCCATTAGAACTCCCGCCACTACGCGAGATCAACCATGAGATCAACCTCATCGATCCCAACAAGCACATGCGGTATCGACTACCGAAATGCCCTGAACACTTCCGAGAGGAACTGTCGGCTAAGATAGAACGATACATCACTGCAAAGTGGTGGATTCCGGCAGTCACGCAGCAGGCAGTGCCCATGCTGTGTGTGCCGAAGAAGAACAGTACATTGCAAACCGTCTTCGATCTGCGCCAGCAGAACAAGAACACGGTGAAGGACGTCACGCCCTTCCCAGATCAGGATATCATTCGCAGCGACATGGCGCGCTGTCGGTATCAAACAAAACTCAATATGTCAGAAGCATACGAGCAGATCCGGATCCATCCGGATCTAGCAAAGACTGCCTTTGCCACGATCCTTGGCACCTTCAGGACCCAGGTGATCCAGATGGGGGACTGTAACGCCCCATCAACATTCCAACGGCTAATGACAGCCATTTTCCGCGACTGCATAGGTCGCTTCGTCCATGTATACATGGACGACATCTTCATATTCTCGCTCTCAATACAAGAGCATGAAGAGCACCTCTACATCGTCTTTGACAGACTGAGGAAGAATCACCTTTTTCTGAGCAAGAAAAAGGTGGACCTCTATTCCATCCGAATGGAGTGTCTCGGCCATATCATCGATGGCCGAGGGGTACATGCCGACAAGGACAAGATGCAACACATCCGCGAGTGGCGCAGGCCACGGACATTCAACGACATCCAGTGTTTCCTCGGGCTGGTACAGTATCTGGCACACTACATGCCAGATGTTAGCGCATATACCACCCCACTATCGGGCTGTGCGCATAATAACTGTCCATTCGAATGGACGCCACTACTAGACAAATGCTGGCAAAGCATTAAGGCATTGGCCTGTAAGGCCCCAATCCTGCGTCCAGTAGACGCAAGGTGCCCAGAGCCGATCTGGGTGATCACCGACGGATCAAAAGCCGGCATCGGTGCAGTCTACAGCCAAGGTCCTGACTGGAAAACTTGTCAACCTGCCAGCTTCTTGTCAAAGAAGTTCAGCGTTGCTCAGCAACACTACTGGGCTCACAAGCACGAGACGATCGCGGTGCTCGAGGCTCTCATGAAATGGGAGGACAAACTGCTGGGGCAAAGGTTCACCCTCGTCACAGACCACAAAGGGCTCGAGTACTTCGAGACCCAGAAGAGCCTATCTGACTGCCAGGTCAGATGGTGGGAGTTTCTCTCCCGGTTCAATTTCAACACCGTTCACATTGACAGTATAGAGAACAAGGTAGCGGACTGCCTGTCGCACTACTACAAGAACGACACGAGTGATGACAATCACCCGGACCACGTCTTCATGAACGCAGATGCGCGTTTAGACCCGGACGGTGAGTTATTGCCCACCAACCGGTATATCGAGCTGCAAACAGCAGCGACAAGACGCTCTAAACGCCTCGCTGAGAAGACAGAGGCGAGAGTAACGGAATCCGCCGCATTAAATGAGGGCTCACCAGAGCCCGCAAACGTCGCCGCGTCACGCAACGACAACAACGATGATGTCAGAGTCATCGCCGCAGGAAATGACAGTGTGCCCCTGCGCCGGGTCGTCGAGCAAGGCGTAGACCTGTCTAAGGTCCTACGAGACGCGTACCACAGGGACACCATGTTCACAAAGATCATGGCGCACCCGGACGCGCACCCGAGATTCAGGATCCGGGATGGGCTGATCTGGACTAAGAACCAGATCAAAAGAAACGTCATCGCCGTCCCCCGCTCTGTCTTCAAGGGGGAAGGAAGCTGATTGAAATCATCATCGATTGCGCACATCAGATGGTCGGCCACTACGGCCATCTGAAGACTTCGAACTATGTTCGAAGACATATTGGTGGCCAGGCATGAGCCCAGACATAGAAGCGTTCTGCACATCGTGCGCAAGGTGTCAGATGACGAAAACCGGACCACAACAGCCCAAAGGCCTACTACACAGCCTACCCATTCCAGATAGGCCGTGGCAGTCGATTGGCATCGACTTCATGGGGCCCCTGCCCAAATCCAATGACTGTGACTACCTGATGGTAGTCATCGACCGACTAACGTCGCTCGTACACCTCGTACCAACCACGACGAGCGTGTCAGCCAAGGGAGTAGCCTGGCTGTTTCTGAAGGAGGTCGTTCGACTCCACGGAGTTCCTGACTCCATCGCCTTGGACAGAGACTCGAAGTTCACGTCGATCTTCTGGCATGAACTACAGCGACTCATGGGGACTAAGCTCCTCATGTCAACTGCCTTCCATCCCCAAATGGATGGAGCCACCGAGCGGGCAAACCGCTCTATCGGCCAGATATTGCGCACGGTCATCAGAGACGACCAGAAGGATTGGGCATTGAAATGCTCAATGGTTGAGGTTGCCCTCAACAGCAACATCAGCGCAACCACAGGGTTCGCACCTTTCGAGCTGAACCACGGCTATATGCCGAGGATAGACCTCCCCATGGCCGTGGACACCCCGTTCAAGGGGGTAGCCCGGTTCGCACATCAGGCAAAATGGAACCTGATGGCGGCACATGATGCAATCATAGAGCATCGAGTGATGCAAACGTTTCATGCAAATAAGAAATGTATGGCAAGCGACAGGTACGTGGCCAACGACCGCGTCTACCTTTCGACACAAAACCTAACTCTCCCGAAAGGAACAGCCAGAAAACTAGTCCCCCGGTACATCGGACCGTACCGCGTCATCAAGGCTCATAACAACGCCTCGACGGTGACCCTTGATCTTCCAGACGAGCTGAAAAGCCATCGCATTTCACCAGTCTTCCATTCAAACCTCGTATGGCGCTACAAGGCCAACAACGACGAATTGTTCCCCCGTCGTGAGGCCAAGTCATTTTATGACTTCGGAGTGAATGACGACGAGGAGTGGCTCGTCGACGAGATTATCACACATCGATGGATAAACTCGACGGACCTGGAGTTCCAGGTCCGTTGGACCCTAGGCGACGTGACATGGGAACCCATGTCATCCTGCAAGGACCTTGAAGCCCTAGATAGCTATCTAGAGCTTAGGGAGGGGAGCAAGCCACGCGACCTCCCCAGATGCCACTAGATGCGTCTGTCACGTGCAGACCAAGTGACGCGCCAGCCACGGCGCGGTTAAATTTTCACCTCGGATCTTTCCGAGGGCGCATCGCTTCTTGGAAGCTAACCACCATCATCCCCACGAAGATGATGCCCCCCAAAGATGGGATGGATGTTGATCCATCAACGTCCACAACGCAAGCAACGGCCCCGAGACAGGGGGCCGCAGATATTCTCCGTGCTCCAGTAGACAAGGAGCACTGGATGATCGTGGGATGGGAGGACGCCCTCGCCATCGTCCACCCAGACGATTGCGCAACGTGCGCGGACTACACCGCACACCTAAGGGCTGCAACAGGCACCCGCAAGGTCAAATTGCGGGACGAAGACATCGGCGACGCTGTCGATGCAGCCTGGGGATGGCTCCCAAGGGGCATCGCACGTGACGCACGAGAAGAGCCCCTCCGGGACATCCATGACCTTAAGAAAGAGGTCAAGGAGTTGGAACACGCGGTCGAAGACCGCGACTACGCGCTCGCAACCGAGCACACCAAGATCAAGGAACTGGAGCAACAGCTGAGCACAGCCCAGCTCCAGGTTACCCTGGCCCATGTTGCCTCAAAAAGGCCGCGACATGACCCAGCCACGGACCCAGTGGCCGGGCCATCATCACTTCGCGCGACGGTGCCTCTGCCGGCGGGCCTATTTGGGACTAGCATCCCAATTGTCGGCACCAACCCCGACAACGACAACGATGGAAGGGCATAGCATGCCTTCCGACTCTGCGTACGGCGTCCCAGAAGGATGGGAGTCAGACTCGTCCATCTGGAAGACGTATGACCCGGAAAGGGCACAGCAGCTGGCAGAGCAGCCAAAGAAAAAGCGCAAGAAATTGCGTGGCACCCCCAACACCATCAATGGGCTAGCCATTGCAAGGGAAAGCACGATTAGCACTTACCTAGCGGTGTCATCGTTGCACACTGTCAACGACCCCGCCCTACAACGGTGGATAGCACAGGTCAAGGCCCAGTACATCGGGCCTGGCATGGTCCTGCCTCCACCAGCGGGGACAGTTCACCCTCCCTACCTGGGGGAGGGGCACCGATCTCCGAGACGGGCCTCCTACCATGACCAGTAGGGAAGGCCCAATAGCGTCATACTCAATGGTACGACGTCTGCCCGCTCGACGAACCACGCTTCGTCGAACTCTTAGCGTGGGCAAAAGAGACGCCACAGCTCGCGCGTATGCGTGAGATGACCGGCATATTTAAACGCATCGAGCGTGAACCACGCGCTCGCAATCCCAAAAGGGATTGTCTCGTGATAGCGGGCGTTACCCCGCACAATATTGCGGCCATCCTGAAGGGTTGGATACATAACCCTGAAGGAATCCCATCTGCCATCCGCGACAACGCGGATGGCACCTTCAACCTAGACGACATGGACGTCTGGATGTGGTTGAAGGCCCTTGCGCCCTGGGTCAAAGGGGTCGCATCACCGCTCAGGGCGAGGCTACTTGACCTATTTGGCTCGACAGACCAATGGTCAAGCCTCGTCGATGCCAGGGAAGTGCTGACGCCTCAGAGCACCACCCTGCAGCTCTCAATCACGGGCCCATTCCCTGTGGAGGGCCGAGCCGGCCCCAACATCCCCCTTGCCAAGATCACGAGATGGTTGGCCCGCTACGCGGGGGTCACTCGTGAGCGAGTGGCACGCATTGAACACTTTGTTCAACGCAGCATCACCGGTGCGGCATTCAGTCCCGCCGCCCGTGAGGGCCAACAAAAGGTCCTCGAGACCAGCCATGTGAGGGCCGCGGTGCCCCGACCCCTCACTCACGCTCAGCTCGACCAAGAGCTGGCGTGCTTCTGGCCCCCTCCTCAGACTGAGGCCCCAGCCGTTGAGGCCATGCTCCGCGAGGACACTGGCCTCATCACCCAAGCGGATACCGCCGCTAGTGGTGAGGCCAACCAGCCTCACCCAATCACCGCCGATGACGCAGAGGTGCCCCCGGAGGAGTCACGTGCTCCACCGGCCCCGTACGACGACGACATCATCGTATCGGCCACTCTAGAGGACTCCCTTATGGATGACCTCTATGAGTCGTAGTTGACCCCTATAGTTGTCTATAGAGGGGGAGGATGTAAATAACCTGTGTATCTACATGTACAATAGTTATTACATAATCCCAGTGGGCCCCTTAGGGACCCACTGTGTAGTTTATGCGTGGGAACCGGCCAGCGGCCCCCATCACATCTTACTCTTACCTGTCACTACGTAGCATTCAGAATACCACTCATTGGTCAAGTTCTGTAGTGCCCTTGTGATACAAGGTTCTAAGATCGACACCTTATCTTTTACAGCACTCCTCCCTCTTTCTATTGTATACATGTTTCATCTATTCTGTATCCTAACTGCGCACCCTACCCAACCCTGACTAGGGCTGCGCACCGTCCATATTACGGATACAGCCATACAATGTACGGTGAGTTGTACGGCAGGCCGTATACCGTCCATACTTTCAGTACCTCTCCCCTCTGACCTGAGGTACGGGTACCGTACCATCCGTATTACAGTTGACAGCAATATTTATACAGTCAAGCTATTGGAGGGTCAGTTACTGACCGACCGTGTAGATATGACATTGCATGGCATTAGTATGTTGGGCCTATGCGACCTACACAGGTAGCTACACTTTATGTCATCCTATGCAGACTATTTAGGCAGGCACGGTGTATGTGCCAGCAGTAGCGCCTGTCAGGCGATGCCTTTTTGGGCTCAGCTAACAGGTTTTCGGTGTTTACCGATGCATGCCGTATATTGCCATACACGGCCGTATTTGTACGGTAGCATATGGCATCAACCCGTACCATATACTATGCTGCCAGCACAGGACACAGACCCTTGGACCCTTGACGGTACGGGTGCCATGGCCGTACAGCCGTGGGTTTACGGCACGGTGCGCAGCCCTGACCCTGACTCATAACAGCCTCTTTCCTATTCGCTGATATCATATGAGCATTCAATATAAGTAGTTTACATTCACATGTATATCCTCCAGTTCAATTATCATACGTCCATCTTGTGCAAAACTTGATCTCACTGTGACCATCGTCTTGAGTCCTCTAAGACTTAAGCACCACTGGTGAGTTTTCATACTTCACCTTGTTACCTTAGCCTTTGAACTATTATCTGTGCTGTCGGCAAAGGGCTCCGAAGGAGCGCCTTCGCCGGTGAAAGGATTGTTGCTACTTAAACAACCTTTCCGCGATACCTTGCACATTACATCGTCAAGTGCCACGGGCTATTTTGCTACAACTGTAGATAGGGTGAGCCCCATTCGGGTAGCCCTCTTATCTTCTGAACATTTATTGGTTCATCTTATTCACTGGACAGCACACTTATTCGCACAAGTTATTCGGGCATTCACTGTGTTCACTAATACACGATATGACTGCCTCAAAACCAATCTTGACAAGCAGCCACGAGGTGATCCACTCACCTCACAGAAAGGACAGAGGCATGGACCCTAGAGTCCACTGCATTAAATGAAGTCTCCTCAAAGGAGCCTGGATTGGATGTCACCCTAGATGACAACAATGAAGTCCGGGTCATTGCCACTTGCAATGATGGCACACCACTGCACATGC
Source organism: Gautieria morchelliformis (assembly GCA_015179125.1). Taxonomy (NCBI): domain Eukaryota; kingdom Fungi; phylum Basidiomycota; class Agaricomycetes; order Gomphales; family Gomphaceae; genus Gautieria; species Gautieria morchelliformis. The sequence goes on along the minus strand of WHVA01000480.1, from coordinate 28,761 downwards.
ACATTGAGGAGAACATGGACCTGCCAAAGGTCCTACCCAACATGTACCATGAGGACACCATGTTCTCTAAGGTCATGGTGCACCCAGGTGCCTACCCAAGATTCAGCATCTGGGATGGGCTGATTTGGACAAAGAATCAGCTCAAGAGAGACATCATTTCTGTCCCCTGGAATGTTTTTCAAAGAGGAAGGAGGCTTATCAAAATCATAATCAATCACACACACCACATAGTCGGGCATTATGGCCACATGAAAACTTCAAATTATATTCGAAGGTCATACTGGTGGTAAGGCATGGGCCCAACATTGAGGCATTCTGCACCTCTTACACAAGTTGCCAGAAGAACAAGACTGGCACCCAGTGACCCCAAGGCCTACTACACAGCCCCCAACAGGCCATGGCAGTCAATCAGTATTGACTTCATGTGCCCATTGCCCAAGTCAAATGATTGCGATTACCTGATGGTAATCATAGACCAACTCACATTGCATGTCCACCTTGTCCCAACAATGACGAGCATGACATCCAAGGGAGTAGCCTGGCTATTTCTCAAGGAAATCGTCAGACTTCATGGAGTCCCAGACTCCATTGTCTCAGATCAAGACTCCAAGTTCACCTTGATTTTCTGGTATGAATCATCAAATGCCTGTACCACATGGTGCTCTATGATAGCATGGTGTGCTGTCATCAGTTCCAATGAGCCTGCTGAGTGAATTGGGAGACTCCCTTGAAGAGATCGTCCCTGGCCATTGTCAGGTCAATCCGCAGCATATAGCTGTGGTGGCATGAGGTTTTCTTTGGCACTGTACTCAATGTTGGTGATGATTTGGAATCCTTCAAGAGTTGATTGGAAGAATAGGTTTATCAGACGAACACAAGAGGTATGCATGGTCACGTTCAGCTGGGAATTTAATACTATTTCCACCTACAGGTGAGCATCACATTCAGCCTGCCCGCTTAGCAGGTCGAGGTGTGTATATATACAGTCCAACGGACGAAACGCTCTCCCCATCAAAATGCAATCAGAATCTCGCCTATCACCTCACTTATCCCTCATCCCCTGGCGAGGTCTAGTCTAGTGAGCTGGGGATTCCGCTTTCATCAACTCTTATTCTTCAAGTTAAGAACCCTGATGCCCTGTCCGCACCTCAAGCAGGACTCAATCCCAAGAAAGGGGTGTCTTATCCGCCTGAAGGGAAGCATGAAACATTTGGAGAAGGTGTAGCAACAAAGAAGTTCATGCCTGCAGGCCCAACAACACTGCTCAAATACACAGGTGCCGAGCTGCTTCTCATCGCAAACAAGAAACAGATAGATATGGTTATTGGTGGGGACTGAGCTGAACGTGTGCAGATCCTTACGCATGTGAACAGATTTGGAGAGAACCGCAGGACAAGAGGCAAATGTCTCATCGAATGAAGCCATGCATGAGCTTCTACTTGATGCGGAGACCTTTCCCCCGCAGGCTCTCAAATGGATCTATGAGATTATCCCTTTTGGAATGTCATCGCTTCATCAAACTGCTTGTACTGCCGTGACGCTGCACAGAAAGCATGTGCAAGCACACAGTACGGCGATGCTTGGCTAGAGAGCAAATGGGATCTTAACAACTGAGCATCAGGTTTTTCTAGAAGACTCCTATGCGTACTGTATATATCCAAAACTCGGTCATCTGGATCCTTGGCCAGGCTGCAAGAGGAGAGCAGTACTAATATAGCCACCGGAATGAAAGAACCTACTCGCAGGAGCCAAAGCATTAATTATCAATCTGGAACTCCAATGCATGAATTCATGAATTGTAAGTTTCGTACTACATTCCAGCTGAAGCAAACACAGATTATCACTATCCGGGGCTGTGTCGCAGCATTATTCTAATGATATTGTTATCCACAGAGCTCCGAAGCAAGCTGAAAGGGGGTATGGTGCATAAAATAGACCATATTGCCATTCAAAAACTCCGTTGTTTAACCTTGCCTATCGCAGTTCTAAAGCCACCTTAGGGTCATTGGGATCAGCATTGAAGTAAGCGTAATAGTGCTCAAAGAAAGACTTTCTTTGAGCACTACTACGCTTAGAAAGTATAGAATCACATCTTGTCACTTGTGGACGTATTAAACGATACAGAACACTTACTACTCCCAAAATCGAGCAAGTACTAGGATCGTCATCCTGTGATTTCAGCCGGCTATGGATCCAAGCATCAGGAGATACGGTAGCTTCTAACAATGGGCTATAGATTGCCTCCTGGCCAGAAAATCCATGAGCCACTCAGGTTTATCCATATCCGTTGTAGGTGGCACATACAGTCATGCCTAGCGATCTACCATTTTAGCGCCCTAACGCTTTCCCTGCTGGTGCGACCCGCCCGCTGACTATGCAACTGAACCCCCTAGCCCCTTCTTCCTCCGATTTTTTGATAGGTGGATTCCACAATGTTTTGCGGGAAGTAACAGTATGTTGTCCCTTAAGTGTTCAGGTACAACACACTGTTACTTCCCGCAAAACTGTGTCAGAGCTCAATCATACCGATAGTATGATTGATCTCTGACACTGTCGTCGCAACACACCTGTATCAAGAAGAACTTCAATAGGAGCTTCCAACATTCTTTTCTCAAAGTCGCTATCAAACGGAGAAAGTCCCATCCAAAACCATAGCATAGACTATCCATATTCCCTTGCCGGAAAGGCCTGGGATCCAAAATCTAGGCTTAGGCGTCTGGGGAGGGATACAATCCAGGGACAAGAAACTTCGCCTATGGGATTATTAGATCCAAGCCGGATTAGCATAGTAATCTCACCCTCTTCTGGTGATGCCGATGCAAAAGAGGTAGTTCTGATGAAAGATTAAGATGGGAGTAATGACTTATCTACAATGACGAACCATTGTCCTGTCTTGGGATCGCAGAGCGGTACTAAGGCTCTATATATATAGGGTCAAGTATATATGGTCAGTGATATGACAATCAAGTGACCACCAACAGCAAAGATCTTACATTGGGGTCCTTAATATTAAATGTCCCTTCCGCCGGACTGGAAAACTGGAATTTGATTCCGAGTAAAACCCAGAGAGCGGGTCAAACTTACGGTTCGAAACCTAAGCCGAGAATGCCATCGATACGGCTCGCTCTTCAGAGCAAGATGGTAATTGATTTTCTCAGCGACGCCGAATATCACCTCTAGACTCAATTTAGAACTAGTGCGGGTTGGGAAACTCGCAGTGTCAGTGTATACAGGGCCCCTGTATACACTGATACGTTGAGTTTCCCTGTAACAGATCCCTCTTGAACAACACATGTTCATGCAGTGTCGTTCAAGGTCACGAGACTCACCTAATACACAGCATGTAGGGGTAAGCGCCGCTTACTCCTACGGTCTGAGGCTCCAAAAATGTTGCACCCAGCTCCAAAAACCCAGCTGATTTACATATAATCAAATTGGTCAAATCAACTGCTACGGCGAAACACACGAGAAACACACCGCGAAGACGATCCTGGATCAGCTCACAATCAACCCCACATGACCGGTATCGAGCTGGACTTTGAACAACTGTTCATCCGGACCGCCAGGCATACAGGGTGTGATTAGACATCGGAAGTAGCTCACCACCGTGACGGTGTATTCGCCGGCTAGTCATAGTTAGGGTACTGAGGGACATATGATGACACAGAAAGACTGACTTGAACCAAGATTGTACACTGACAATTCGTAGTTACAAGACTACAAGTTTTCGGTGTACGATCTTCGCTAATAGTGAATGCCGCGGATCGTACGAAGGGGCCATTTCCATACGGACAGCATCCACCAGTGGAGGGTGTTGGAATCTCGATGGAGGGTGATAGAAGGTGTAGTATGGAGTGTTGATGTAGTTTCGGTGGAGGAGTTTGTTGAGGCTTGTGTGAACTTCCAATCGCGAAATAAAGTGCCGCACATCTGGCTGGATCCAGAAATAGTGAATCCCCACCTGAGGATATCCCGTATGTACTGTACCAATCAAAGGTATATACCGCTGAAGGTACCTGGAATCGTGTGGTAGTACAATTCGACGTACCGAGCTGTAGTGGTCGACAAAATCAGGGGGCTCACCTCAAGGATATGATTGAACCATATCCTTGAGGTGAACCCCCTGGCAAGTTGCCAAGCGAAGCCATAGAAAGATAGGGCGACGAACACTTAGGAAAGCCTTGCGTTTTATAGCCATTGGACGGCGTGGCCACGTCACTTAAATTCAATCACGGGTTCCAATTACAAATATGCGAAAAGAGTACTCAACAACTTGGGTGGACGGCATGTGTGATTCGTGAGGCGTGTTCCAAAATGGTATTGAACAAATATCGAGAAGGTCTGGATAACGGAATGACTCGATAGCTAGATCCACGAGGGCACATGTCTTCACGTAAACATGGATGATAGGTCGGAGCTGAGAAGACATTAATTCGCCCACATGTATGTCAGTACATATGTGCAAACCTCCAGTGCGTGCCTGACACTGAGGCGCGTGGCTCGCCAGCGGCTGCTCGCGAAGGCCCTCGCAGGGGTAACCGGAAGTGACTTTCCGTAGAGCTCAATTCCTAAATTCCATGTTCTAAACGTCGAGCCGAGTGCTAACCGATGACAGGGAAGCGCTTTACAAGTCCGCCGTTGAGAATTGATGGTTTAAACAAAAAGTCTAGGATTTTGAGCAATGTACCGCGGATTGCTAAGCTAATCTAACAACGGATCGGCAAGTTGAGTGCAATCATTCTTGCATACTGCTGTCGGCAACAGTGAGTATAGCTGTCCCGTTAAGTTAACGTTACGCTATCTCAAAACAGGACTACAACGAGAACCCAATACTGATACATGTACATTAACGTGCATCCCAGCTCGCCACCCACTTACACAGCTCCCCGCTTCGAGCCCCTGCAAATTTTCCGCCTACCTCGTCGGCTGGTGTTATAACGAATTGATCGCCATCATGGTCCATGATTTCTACTTTCTGGCCCTTGAACTCCCCATGCAGCGCAATTGCAAACTGACCTTTCAAACTTGGGGGAATCGGGGCTAGATGGTATGCCGGCACAGCAGAGACCTCCGATGGCAAATCAGGGCGTGGTAAGTGTGTGAGAGAGACCTGTGCAGTGGATGTGTATTCCGAATCGACTTGCATCACTCCCATCAGTACGCCTTCCGCGCCCTCATAATCTCCATTGTGCCAGTCAAAGCTGCCACCCTTCCGGGACTTGAGCTGGACACAGAGACCAGAGCGTCTGATGGTGGGGTCAAGCAGCCACTTTTCTTGGTCCGCTCCTGCATGCGACATTAGTTATACAAAGTAAACATACAAATGACACCTGCTCACCGAATACGGGTTGAGGTGCAGCATCAGCGACACCGCCAGGAACGAACGGAGTTGCAGCAACCCCAGGAGTACGTGCGAAACTTGGAGTAGGTGCACTGTAAGTTCCTGGGGTAGGCGCGCCATACACGGCAGGCGTGGGTGCACCCGCTCCAGATGCCCCTGGTGTTGGAGCACCCGCCGCTCCTGGTGTCGGGGCTGAGTAAGAGTTGGCACCAGGGGTTGGCGCAGAATATGGCGGGTGGCTCTCAGGAGGTTGGCCCTAAGGCGAGGGAATAAAATACAATCAGCAATGGACAGGAGAAAATATTTGTGACAAACCCAATTATCGTCTGTAGAATCTGCACCGGATCCCCAGCCATTGGTAGCTCTTGCTGGCGTTGCACCACCCCATGATCGTCCAGGTGTGGCGCCTCCCACTCCGCCACCGCTACCGCCACCACCACCATGACCTGGCGTAGCCCATCCGCTGCCGCTGTAAGGATTTGGTGTCCTGGCGGAAACATTCCATGCCGGCGTTTTGTTTCCTTCCGCGAAAGGATTCGGCGTGCGAGCTGACACATTCCATGCTGGTGTTTTTGACCCCGAATCATACGGATTCGGCGTACGTGTGGAAGTACCCCAAGCAGGGGTGCGTCCACCAGCAGCATATGGGTTCGGTGTTCTCGAACCCCCCCAGGCTGGCGTTTTGGAGCCAAAGTCACTGGAGTGGTTCGGAGTACGGGCGTTGTCGTAAGTAGAGCTTGGAGGTCCCATTTGGCGAGAATCGGTCTCAAGAGGCCGAGGCTGTTCGCCGTTCCTCCCTTGCACCCAAAGCTTTCCCTTTTCGATGGTAATCACCTTATTGCCTGTGTTCAGTTCTACTCGTGCTGTTGGTCCGTTCGTATCCTTGATGGTTCCAATATAGCCTTTGAATGTGCCCTTGGTTACTATGACGTTGACGCCGATGTGACGATCGCGAGGACCTCGGCCCATGGCTCCAGACCCAACAAACCCCCCACGGCAACCGCGCCACTAACCGCAGGATTCATCTTGGACAGATCAGGCGCGCCAGCTGGCTTTAGCATGTTTTTGGGCGCAACGGACGTGAGCGAACGGGCACGTGTGACAAAGACGCCCCCGTTTTCAGTGATGTCTCGGCTATACAGGAAGGCAAAAAATGACTGATGAATGTGTAATACTTTCCCTTTTCGGCCCTGATACAATGCGTTATGAGCAGCGTGAGATGGATGAAAGGGCGGTGATATACTTCGCCATCAACCTCCTTGACGTTATCTTCAATTCGAAGTTCATGACCCTCAGCATCCGTCGCGATAGCTCGACGAGAATCTCGACCCATGGTAATCTGGTGTGGCTGTACGACTCGTACTTGTCCATTCTGATCGAGAACACGAAACGAGTCACGTTCTGTTTTGAAGATGACACCGACAGTCTGAAGGCTGTAAAGAGTCCGGACTCAATCCTAGGAATAAGAATCGCCGTAAAACGTACTCTAACTGGACGAGATCGTGGAGTTCATAATTGCCCACAACATTAGTACTTGCACCGACTTCAGCGGCTTCACGGAGATCTTTTGAGAAAACAGACACCTAGACGGCAAACTTTGATGAGGTGCAGCATGATGGAGTGACAAGAATGACACACTTCCTGTAGCGACATGTCTGACAAAAAAGTAACCACGTGCTCTTCCACAGATACCACCAATCCCGTCTCGTCCACGTTGTGGCCTGCCATTACCTTGACATGATCGCCAGCCTTGAACTTCTTCCTAACACTTCGAGCCGGAACTTCTACTTCAACAGCTTGTCCATCAAGGTCAAGCCCTTCTGCGCTAAGGGTTACGATCTCCCCTGTGATGGACTGCACGGTGCCATGGACACCTGTCTGTTCTCCTTCGAAAACCTCAACGTGGTCTCCAGGTTGAAGCACGACAATGGCAGCTTTCTTGGATGCATCGGCTATAACAGACAAGTCGACAGCCCCTTCCCCCTCCTCGCCATCCTGCTGCTTTACGAACTTGGTGATTTCGTCCAAGGTGGGATTCACGTCTTCAGTCTGGATACCCGACAGCCGTATGTCCTTCTCGATGTATCCATCTTTGAAAGTATCGTTCTGGAAGACATAAACGAGGCCCTTCGCTCGCATAGCAACCGATTTCCGGCCATAGACCTTGATGACCTCCTCGACGTTGAAAAATCTTTGCGGTGGGCGAGTGCTGACGGATAGACCTGACCCCATTTTTTTCCGTTTCTTGCCTTCCACGCTGGGGCCACCAACGTCATCCTTGGGGTTGAGATCGATACGAGGAATGAATTTAAGCCCAACCTCCTCTCCGTTTTCTGTCATGTCGACTACCTGAGCAAGATCGCCTTGGTACTTGCCGCGCTTGATGCGGACCCAGGCGCCCTCAGTTATCGGATTGACCTTTTTCCTGTATTGAAGCAGACTAGCCATCTCCTCGATGGGAACAAGTACAATGCCACGCCCCGGAAAGACATTCACTAAACCATTCAGTGATTGCTGCACCTGGGCCTGACTACGAGCCTCCACATATATCATGCCAGGTAGGTTGTCACGTTGAAAGACTGAAAGAATCTTAAGGGGGCGAGCAGTGAATTCGAGGTCGATGGCTTTGCGCATCAGGCTGAAACAGATGTCCCGTTCTTTGCCGGGCTGCTGACCATGAATGGCAAGAACAGCTGACGTTTGAGAGCCACACACCTTGACGCGAACTTGCCACAAGTTGGCATCGTTCACACTGGGCATCAGTAACCGCTGAGGAATATTAGCAGGATCTCCAGCATAGCGAGTCGCTCCCGTCCTCCGATATCGATGTTCGATTTGCTCAGCGATGTTAGCCATGTCCTTGTCGTTCAACTCGCGTTCCTCTCTGTCCAATCGCTGATGGATGGAAGTGCGTCGGCGTAGGTCATCATCCTCTCCTTCACCCTCGAATCCTGGTTCTGCCAGGAATCCCTCTGGGAGCTGATGTTAGCTAGAACGCCACTGTGCCTTCGAAGCTGACTTATTCACCTTCTCCTTCATCCCCGGATGACTCTGGCTCATCGTCACTGTCGACCACAGCCTCTACATCGAGGAAGCGATTGACACGAGACTGTTTCTTATGAGAACGCTACAAAGCCTGATGCTTCAGTGCCTTGAAATGCGGGGAGGTAATAGGGATTGACCTTGCGCTTCTTCCGACTTGGACCTGCCTCCACTTCCTCTTCCTCTTCCTCCTCCTCCTCCTCATCGTCCTCTTCTTCCTCTTCGTCCTCATCCTCGTCGTCATGATGACGGGCTTTGCGGCGCCCTGACGACTCCTGCTCTTCTTCGTCGTCTTCCGGAGCTCCGCTGTGCTCACCATCCTGGTTCATGGGCCAAGTCGCATCTTCAGACATGGTGACAGTGACGATAGAATGGAGGAAGTGGTCTGAAGGAATGCCGCTTAAAGCTGGCTTATATTCCCACGCATGTTCGGCGGCCTGAGCCGCTGAGCAGAAATATTAATGCTGTTGAACGTTGAACGCTGATCATTGATCGCTAACAGTCGGATTGAGCTCTTTAATAGACATACGCTAAAATGTTTTGTTTTCTGCTAAAAAGAAAATCTTTGCAAAGATGTTGTTGTTTTCTCATTTGACCAGCGAGTCAGCCCGAGAGACTTGACAGTACAGTACTGTATAGCCCCATGCCATGATGGCATTTATTTCAGGTATATGAAATGAGCAATATTAATGTGCTCTGAGGTGTCCAAGTCTATTATAAGTATGTTCTATATTCGACGAGGTTGCATGCCGAATAAAACTCCGAGTCCGAATTTGCATGACATGCCTCTCTTCTTGGACCTGCCGGTTGAGCTCCTCCCTGTTATTCTTCGCCATATCGTCAAGCCCCATCATTTAACATTGTGCTGCCTCGTGAACAAAGCGTTTTCTGTGTTCACGATTCCACAGCTCTATGAGCGCATTCATATATACGCCTGGTACAAGCATGGGAAGGCAAAAGTGGGTACAAATACAGAGCTTTGACATCATATACATATGTCAATTTGAATGCGACTTATCATGACCTTCGAAGGTGTTTAACCTGTTCAGAACGTTGGCGGAGCGTCCAGACCTGGCTAAATGGGTCAAGAAACTAGGTATTGCGACCAACGTTGTCACTTATCTAGCTTATATCCACGACACGCGTCTCACAGAGCTTAGAGATTTTCCGAAGGCAATATACTCGGCGGAGTCTTACGAATCATTAACCAGCAGCTGCCTTAAGGGCCTCACAAATTGCACGACTCTTCACTCCTGCACTTGGACCCGTGACCAGACGCTAAGCACGGAAATACTCGAAGTCCTCAGTTCTAAATGTTCCTCTTTGAAAGAACTAGAAATCAACGGACATGCCACTGGCACTTATAACCCTCGAGTCTTACTGCAGTTTACTTCCCTTACCAAGATCAGCCTCGTAATGCCATCCATCGATGTGATAGATATCCTTCCAATTTGGCTGCAAAGAACGGGGGAGTCACTGACTGCGTTTCACGTACTGTGCAAAGTACGTCACCTCCCTCGAATATTTTCTGCTATCCGAACTATGTATTTATCAGGAGACAACTCTTATAACTGATTCGACACTCGAAACGCTTGGTCACTTCATGACTCAGCTCAAACACCTGCACATTGCAGGATGTCCGAAAGTGACTCAAAATGGAATACTCTCCGTCCTTCGTCATAACTCTCAGAGAATTGAATCACTAGGTTTGGAAGGTCTCTCCCCTGGCTTAGTTGGTGTTTTTAATTTCTATTATAATTATTCACTGCCGACGCCGCCCGGACTCTACAAAATTACTAGGACATTGCCGTTATAGCAGAAAACGCTCGCCCTTTCACAGCCTTAACGTCCCTGACACTTACTTTACGGCCTCGTCTCCCGCCATCCTGGTCGTCTGAATTCCGATCGTTGACTGCGCGTTCTCCATTGGCAGAACTACATCTTTATGTCATAGGACAAGGTTATACTCCAGAAGCCTGCGACCAAAGTGGCTTAGTAGACTCAGTTGTCGAACTCCATGCCCTCACATTACGCAAGTTTTCCTTCCACAGGCTGAGGCTCCGTCCCGAATTAATAGGATCTATCTGCGGTTCGTGCCCTAACCTTGAATCTCTTTTTGTAGTCGTCAACAATTCTTCTCTCGTACGTCCGTCGATTCGACAGTCTTAGACATGACAGTGACATCATCACCACGATCAGAATGGACTGGTTCCTGCTCTGGCACGATCTCGATCGGTTCGCAATATTCACATTAATTTCCCTAATACGGGCATAGCGGTCGCATACAGCCTTCGGAAGTTCTGAGTATCGCCACGCAACTCGGATCTCAAGTTCGACAGCTTGGCTTCGGGAATCGCGTTTATCAGGTCTGCATATGGCTTCGAATGTGTAGATCAACTTGATAACATTCGCTGCTAGCTGGATCGGATCACAAGAACAAACGAAGACAAAGAAATCATAGTGGACCTGGTCCTCACTCCCTATGAGCATCCTGAAGTGCCAGAACAATTTCTGGTGGTTCGAACTTAACAGACAAATCGGACCTTTGGGGGTCGTTTTGCAGGTTGAGTGCACGCTCTGCCACCAGGAGGAAAGAGTTGCGGGAGCAGGCGGACCAAGATAGCCAAGAGTAGCATGTTCTGGCACCACTCATAGTCATTCATCCTAGCGGCCATGAGGCCTCAATATACACCCAGAGCTTGGGTTTCACGACCCCCAATGACCAGTGCCACGAGTCGCAGATTTGTTCCCAAGGCCGCTTGTACTTCTCCACTCGAAATATTTATTTCTGGTTTACTAATTTATTGATTGCTAACGTATCTACTCTAACGCTATTAATTTCTTCAATGACAAGCAACCAATTGGCAGATACTATATTTAATCAGTACATTGCTCTTACCGAGGGTGCCAATCCTCCGCTGGAAAGGAGTCGGGGACTGGCGCCAATGCGCCGCTACCGATTAGATAAGGAAGAATAAGACTAGAACAAAGATGCAGAGAAAAACCATGATCAACTGAAATTGCTTGAAGTGGTCATCATCCCGGAAAATGCGGTTGAGTATGCCAAGATATGGCTGATCTAGCACGGGGAGAGGCTCCTGGCCAATACTCTCTCCAGTTGCTTAACAGGATCCTGACCATGCTTCCCATCTCCTTGCACAAATCGGCACGCAGCGGATGCCCATTGAAAGTGACCTTCAGATTTGTCAACTAATAATTGACACCAGCCATAATTGGGCCATTTGTGCTCGAGGGCCGCAAGGTGACCGAGTTCGGCTTTCACAAAGCGGGAGATGTCAACAGCAGGGTTCGGGTCAATCTCCTTGAAGGACCTGGAAAGCACGTGCTTCTTCCCAATAAGGGCGTCCTGGATGTCTTGTTCGGGACGTGAAGTGATAAGTACACGGATGTCACGCGGCAATTTTGCGGCTTCATTCCCAAGGACGGACAGGAGACCCTTACGAGCTTCCTGGTCTCCGCTCTCATCCAATGCATCAATGACAACCAGGGTCGTTCCAAGACTCTCTAGGCCACGTGAGGGGTCTAGAATTAGTTTCTCAAACTGTTCACGGGGTACGTGTGTGGCCCGACGTGCTCGCCGATCCCCAACTGCCTCCAATAATGATACCTTCCATTCATGATTGTGATCCGCCAGATCACGAGCAATCGTGCTAAAGACGTTGGCAGGCGAACGTTCTGCCTGATGAGCACGGTCAAAAAAGTACGACGATCCGAGACGGTCCAGGCTGTCAAATCGTTGAGCGACCTCGTGAGCAACTGCAGACTTGCCGGCACCCGCAACATCATGCAAAAAATATATGCGGGTGGGGTCTTCATCATCCTGCATTACCCAATTAGAGATCTCTGCAATAACCTCGCCCCGAGTATCTTGCAGACATCGTTTATCAATATTGAAGCGAGCCCCCGGTGCATAGGGCATGTCCTGCAAGACAAATTCCCTAGCTGTTTGTAATGAGTACTAATTAGCCTTAGAAAAGCCCTAAAATCAGAAAATCTCACCGAGGTCACCGACGCCACTCTGAAGACGTAGCGCGCCACATTCAGTAACGATGGCAGCTTGCTCCTGGAACCTCAGCTTGTACGTGTCAAACCTAAGTTGGTATTGCTTGATTTTTCTGTCAGCGTCTGCCACTAGATTCGCCAATAGCCTTTTCCCTAAACAAAGATCAAAGAGTATCATTATCACGGCGCCTGACATAATGGGACCGACATACAAAATCTTTTGTTTCTTGCATAGTCACGGATGAAGTAGCTGCACTCCAACGTCTCAGCCGCCAAGGATATGGCAATTGACATTTGCGATTCAATTTTCATCAACGGCTCCTCCGAGAGGATAAATATGTTGTAGACGTCCGTAATTTTCTCAGCCAGCCTATTGATATTATCGTCCCGGATCTTCTGAGCAACGAATATCTGCAAATAGTCAAACCCTGACATAAGATATGGGGTCTATCCAGTTGGTGCATGTATAGACGTACCTTGTATACACCTCTCAGGACAGACCATGCCGTTCTCACATAAGGATGGATCTAGAAACAGGCCATGCGTCAGTATCGAATGATCAGAAAGGCTGACACGGCTTGATTACCTCCGAGATCTTGTTCACAAACTCTGCAAACATGTGGATCGTGTCCACGAGGTGATCCCAAGCCGGCATCAATACTGAGGGCGCGGGTTCCATACTATCAACATCTTTCGCCCTGCTGCCTGCCTCTTTTAGGGTGTCTAGCACCTCGGTGTATGTCGCAAAAGATGCAATGGTGAAGGTGATTTGACCTTCACCCCCCTCCGCTCCCTGCAGTTTGCAGGTGTCGGGTACTGTGTCGGATAATTATGTGTGGAAGCAAATTTGTGAGAGGAGAACACTAACGTGCTTTCGGCGTAATGTTGGCTGCCGTGCCAAATATCTGGGTTGACTTCAATGCAGAGTGTTGATAGACATCAACTCTCAATCCGAAGGACCCATGCGGGACATAGTCACTGGTTACACTTTAGATCATATTAAAATAAAAGATTGAGTTGAACTTACAAAATTAGATCGTTCCAAGACACCTTCGCATTAGGCCCCTTTACAAGAACGGAGGCAGTCTCCTCGAAGTCCTTGCCGACACGCAGCCTAAGGTCGTAGCGACGACGCCGTTTGGGCAACTGTCCGTGCGGTGTAAAATGTATGTCTGTTATCGATTGGGTCATTATATGTGGACGGCCCAAAATAAGGCACCGTTCCTGTAAATTTCACTCCACCTGTTGCTTTTGGGAGTGTTCTAGGCCATCCTTGTGTTAGCATCATGGCTCACTGGGTGTTATAATGGACTCACTCGGCTGCACTGCTCATGCCTGCATTCATCGTTGACAACATTGAGGTAAAAGGTCACAAAAGTTGCGGCTGGCTGCGCGCTTGCCTCTGCCGCCACGCAGCCAGCCGCACGCGCACCACGGAGCTGGTTTGCAAACCTGTTGAAGTTCAAACCGTCCACGATGCGTATACCACGAGGGAAGAATGTGCGTGTGTGCTCCGCGGATTTGGAGTCAGAGTGATGCACGATGTGGGTGGGCACAACGTCCCGAGATGTAAGCTGATCCGAGGTACATCCTGTGCCATGGCTCATTATTTATATGCATCTGACGACCAGGTAGATCCAGCAAGCGTCATGGCCGCTGCAAAAGCCGTACGCTTCCGACGCCCCCGCGCCGAACTGCATCACTGCACACTCTGTCTCGGCATACGTGACGTCCTTGACGACGATACAAGAAAATGGCGGTTTGCATGTCGTCGTTCAGGCTTGGGTACAACCGATTGCGTCGCGAGAGGGATCTGGATGCGCCTCCGAGTAGGGCGACTTCCTCGCTGTATTAACCCATAAGTAACGATTCAAGCATTAGGTGTCTGTCATCTACGCCTACAATCCCCGCCTGCTGCCAGTGGGAGAGAGCCCGACCTCCGACCATCAGCGAACCAAATGCGACGAAACGCGTCGGAATAGAGGTAGCGCTGCTTTTGGTTGAAATTTGACGCCAGGTGACCTGGAGCGGAATTGGGTCTTCGAAAGTATCAATGAATTTGGCACATACCTGGGTGCGTTACATCTGGTCATTGCGAACAATCTCCATTAAGTTGCGGACAGGGTTAGCTCTCCATCCGCCCAACCCAACCAACGCTGCTTCTGCTGCCATGCACGCTAATGCCAAGGCACCCGGGATTGCATGCCTCACCCCCACGGTACTGCTGCTGCTCCAGAAACTGGTACTCCCCAGCTGCTGACTGGAACTACCATAACCATTCGAGGTGGCAAGCACCGAGGAGTCGATGGTCGCCGTTTTCTTCAGAGTGGCAGTGGCAACTGTAGTCGCAAAAGTTACCTGCGAGTTTCGGCCTACGATAGGCGACGGGAAGAGGGGGCGCGGCATAGAACGCTGGCGACGGCGGGCAGAAGAGGAGGTGGTCGCGGCGTAGAACGCTGGCGACGGCGGGAAGAAGAGGAGGGGTCGCGGCGTAGCGACAGCAGGAAAAGAAAATGCTGTCAGTTGGGACTCCGACAACTTAGCACCTATTTGTAATCCAGTTAGGCCGCGACCACTGGCACACGTGTGGTCAGGGGCTAACTTGATTATTCTTGGTGGTAAGCTTACTGTACTGTACCTAAGCAAAATCACAATCAACGTTCGTGGTGCATTCGAGGTGTAGATATATGCCGCGGCCTGTTCCACCTGGCACCTGTACGGCACCAAAAACTGTAATCTATAGTAGTTAGACGCACACCCCACATGTGTGGTCGCTGTCTCTTATTGTTAGTTCTCGCCGCTCACCAACCCAGCCCTAGATGATCGCATACTCCACTACTTATCAGATGCCCACTACCTTTCATTTGCGCCACTTCCAATACCGCGTTACTATTCGGATGAAATCAGCCTTGTATACACTCCGATTTGGAACGCCACACAAGCTACCGCCGCCCTACTCTGTTCCAGGGTACCTCATTTAGCGGAGCTCCGCATTTCGGTTCTGAGCGATGGATGCTTAGAGCTGGTTCAGACTATATCAGAATCATTTCCTTTGTTGAAAGTATTGGAGTTGCATCGCTATCCGACAACAACGCCGACCTCCCCACAGCCATTTGCAAGTCATTTTGTATCTTTCCGATCTCTACTCATGCGTGATTATTCAGGACGTCTGGGAAATATCCTTAGCATTGGCAAGCCTGCCTCGCTTGGCTGAATTAAGACTTTGGTAGCCGGAAACCGGCCTGAAACTGGGAACAATAAACAAAGCACGCCTCGTGTAAGCCTCATGGATCGCTTTCGCTTTCGCTAGCTCACACCAGGGAGTTTCTCTGGACAGCAACAGTAACGTCGCATAGCATTGCCACTCGCAGTGACCGCCCGAGTGAGCCACACATGCCACCGTACTACTGCTGACCATATGTGAGTATCTGCTACGATCTTATGAATATGGATATCTTCAGCGTGCGACTGGTTTCAGACCATGCAAACACACACCGTGACGGAAAAATGCACCGTGACGGACACGGGAATTTATATTGAAAACGAATTTTTTCAGGATAAGCCTGCTCCATCCTTTACCGCACTTGATGCAAAGATCCTCGAGTTGACCTCTCCTTATAAATCTTCTACCGCATCAGTATGTGATCGCATATCACCAGATTCTTGAACGAAGCATTCGATCGGGACAGTATCTCCGGGATGTTCTCAGATGGGGGTTCACTATCTCTCAATCGAGCGCGAAATATGGCATTTTATTTTGTGACGGCCAACTCATCCACCACAAAAACCTGAAACAACAACGAACGGTCGCCCTAAAGCCGGTACCCTCCTCATAGAGCGCCCTGTTCAAGAACCAATGTACGACACCCAGCTTTCATGGGAAGACTTTCCATTATCAGTGTTCGATTACTCCGCAAGTCAGTATTGTCCTGTCATATGTTTCTATATCCTAATTCAAACACTAAACAACCCAGCCCCTCATTATGCGGCCATGGTTGTAAGTTACGCCCATGTCTCAGCCCAACTCTCATAACCAGCCCCATATCGATGTAGGGTATCCCTGGTGATTCGAATGTGCCATATTTTAAACTCAGCATCGACACCGGTAACGGCACGTAACTCAGCAATTATTCTTTGAGTTAATATTCCGCTTGAGTTATCTAGGATCATCTGAACTGTATGTTTTCCATCGTTTTAAAAGCGTTTTGACTGTCAGATTGACTGAATTGTATGGATCCAGCTAGGTGACAACTACCAGACTATAGACGCAAAGCCAAACCTCAGAGTAGGCGACATACCCCATCACACTTCTTATCATCCTGGACCCACTGCCAGAAGTCACGGACCGAGCATGTTTCAAGTCAATCACCGTAATTGTCTAGGTGCAGGTGAGTACTTTCTTGTACTTGAAACCGCGCGAATCATTCTGTTTCAGCGGGTCCTGTTTATGACGACATTTGGAATTTCCCCACCCGCGCTGGTTCTCAGCTGGGTGTGCGGAGGAATTTTTGGTGTCGCCCAGAAAGTACACGCATTTCTTGCTCGAAGCGAGTTGGACGGCATTCTTGGCCTGAGTTTCGCTCCATATGTGTCACGCCATCTACTTGTTTTCATCCATGATCCTGACTTGATCTGCAGCAAAATCCACGTCCGTATATCCCATTAAGTTGTGAGCAAATCCCATAGCTCCATCTCCTTCTCTGACGTACATGATTCTGTATTCTTTGATGTTCAACAGATATCATAAAATTCTTTTGGCTGCTTCCCAGTGAATGATGTTTGGTTTAGATGAAAATTGCACGCATCTGTTTACTGGTTATGGGATGGCATCGCAAACTTCATAACTACGACAAAAAATTGAGAGAGAGTAGTAAGCATGAAATAAGAAAAGATAAAAAGAAAAAAAAACACTCACTATCAGGCAAAGGACCCTTTGCTGTTGCTTTTCCTTTGCTTACTGCCTTACCCTTCATCTTAGGAAGATGAGGTGGAGATGGTGAGGGTTCTACATTGTGATCATCGTTGCTGCTAGATGATTCATCATCCTTGCTGTCCTCATCAACATATTTGATATCTTCATCATAGATTGGTCTGGCATCAATGGGTCCCAGACTGTTGTCATCGCTGGGGACGTTGGTCTCATCTTCATCATCCTCAGGGATCACGCTGAGGTGCTTGTCTGCGACGTCATTGGCCAGGTGTGTTTTTGTGGATGCGGGCACTTTTGCTATTAGGAGGCTTTTGGATATCCTGGATGTGGTGGAGAGGGTATCAGAAAGGGTGTCAATTGGGGATAGTTGCTAATCGAGCGCACGCCATCGAGTTGGCAAGCACCCTCGGTGCTGTGAAGTCAACTTTCCATTACATCCTTGGCCTGTACACAATCCCTGAGGAGAGGAGGACCAGTCTTGTAACGCATGGTTACAAGGACCCGGCCAAGCAGTCCTTCGCGCTGGAGACCGAGGAGGACTGGATGGCCCTGAAGGCCGAGTGGGTAGATCAGGTGGAAAAAAGGGGCACGGATGCTTGTATTGACATCGTTCTTCCCCCCAAGGTAAATTTGTTCTTTCTTTCTCGTCATTGATTTAAACTAATACACTTGTATATCACAGTTTTTGGAATTTTTAGAAGAGACCGTCAAAGTGCAGACTGGCACCACAGGTAAACCAAAGAAAAAGAAAGAGCTTGTCAAGCCTTTCCTTTTTCAGAAAGAGCCAGTCAATTCTGAAGTCCCAGACAAACAAGCCCTCAATGGCACAAAAACAGCCAAATACGAAGCTCAGCTCCAGAAGCTCCTGGATGTCTGGACTTGCGATCAACACGCTGGGGAGATTTGCATGGTGCGTGCCCTCAATGGGCAGCACAAAGTCATTAACTTACAAGGGGAACTAGTCTGGGTACTGCAACTGGTATGATTCTGTGTTTTCTTTCCCTTACCATGAATTTACCTCACCTATTCATTGATAGATGGCTGGTAAACCGGGTGTTGACCTCAATACACCGCCTAGTGTGGATTACTTCAAGTTTTAATAGGCCTGGTGGTGCAAACCCGGTGGCATCCAACTATGTGCGTCGCGGTGGAGCAAGGTATGTGAGCAATGAGCCCATGCAACAGGCTGCCCCTGCCCCCCTGCCACCATCAATATCAATTTTCCCCCTTAAGTTTTTCACGCATTCTGTGCTGCCTCGCAACCCCCAAAGTGATATCATTCGCTGGGGGCCACGATGGATACCACTGGCATTGCTGATACTCATGCACAGATTGTACCAACAATTGGGGACTGGCTCACTGCGTTGCAGGGCCGGCAAGATCTGTGTTATTATACCAGGTGGGATTTTCTGCGCAGCAGATTTGAGGCTGAGGAGTGCCTTGATGTCACCCTTACATGCATTGCAAGGATACCACTGGAGACTTGGAAGATATCTTTTGAGCTCAAAGTTGTAGATGCATTGTTTCTGATAGAGCAGCTTGAAGAGGCTGGCAAGAGGTATGGTTTTATAGTGGGAGGTGAGCAGGAGGGGGCCAAGAGGGCTAAACACTACTAGAATAGCATAGAAAATTATGACGGGTACTCATGTCAATCTATGTCTTGTTGGCAAAATTCAAGGCAGTCATCACTGTGCTTCCACATTACCTGCATTACCTGCATCATGTCATGACCTGTCTATTTTGTATACCCAGTAACCTCGACACCCCACTTTTATGTTCTCCCTGTTCGCTCCTTGCCGAATTCGCTGAACGTTTATTTGCTTTCACGTCGTTCACATGTAGCAACGCTACCTGTACCCAATCAACGCCTTCTCCCCGGCTCTATGGTCCATTGTGGGTCCCCTCACCTCCCTGGCTCAAACCCCGTCGGATGCTCCTCTGATTGGATGGCGTAACTCACTTATTTCCTGCACCCAGTTAGCCCTATTATCCATTTCCCAATCCTCCTCTATGTGCGCATGGTTTCGCCCTCCCTTTGGGCCACGGCTCTTCGATGATCATTCTATTCGCCCTTCGTCGCATTTTGCCAAACAACCATTCGCTGCTCGCATCATTTGCCAGCAGGCACACCACCAAACACGATCGACATCCCCTACCTGGCATGATGGCTTGTCACTGGCTCCATCAGCTTCTCGATCCAACCCCTTTAGGTGTTCATATGGCCAGGATGTGTTCGCCGGACGTCCTGCCCGTAGGTTGTGTGGGATCAACTCAGTATTGTCATGACCGGTTTATTTCTCCTACCACGCTACCTCTATGTTCCCCCTCGTCACTCCCTAGGATCTTCGCCAGAGTTCGCCGCACCCACCGACCACTCCTCCTCTACATCCACTCTACCCGCTGTTCGCCCCATTCTCCGAACCGCTATTTGCTGCTCGCGCATTTCGCCAGCAGGCACGCCATCAAATATGATCGATACCATTCACCTGGCATGATGGTTCATCATTTACCCCATCATCTTCTTAATCCAGGTGTTCGTATGGCCAAGGTGTGGTCGCAGGACGTCCCTTCCATAGGCCGTGCGGGATCAACCCAGTAAACGAAGAGTCCGTGCAGGGTAGCGTGTATGCGGGTCCCAAGACATGGTTTTGTCCATAAGTGCCTTCGCCCCCTTTACTCTCTGTTGTTTCATGTTCGCATTCTCCCCTCACTCTATTGTATGTTTATTCCATCTACTTAGTATCATGACTGCGCACCCCTATCCAACCCTGACTCGTGACGGCCTCTTTCCTATTCGCTGATACCTTACGAGCATTCGATATAAGTAGTTTACATTCGCATGTATATTCCCCAGTTCAGTTATCATACGTCGTTCATCTTGTGCAACTTTGACCTCGCTGTGGTCATTGTCTTAAAGCCTTCTCTTGAAGATTTCCATCTTCGACTAGTAGAGGACTTAGGCGCCACTGGTGAGTTCTCATACTTCATATTCGTTACCTTAAGCCTTCGAACCATTTTCTGTGCTGTTGGCGAAGGGCTCCGAAGGAGCACCTTCGCCAGCGAAGGGATTGTCGAGACTTAGACAGCCCTTCCGTGAGACCTTGCACGTTACATCATCAAGAGCCACGGGCTATTTCACTATGACTGTAGATAGGGTGAGCCCCGTTTAGGCAAACCCTCTCACCTTGTGAACATTCATTGGTTCACCTATTCGCCGAACGGCATACTTATTTGCACAAGTTATTCGGGTGTAAAAAATAATAAAAAAAAATGATGGGAATTAAAAAAATCCTATTCACTGTGTTCACTAATACACGATATTAACGCCTGAAAACCAATCTTGACAAGTATACGAAGAGTCCGTGCAGGGTAGCATATATGCAGGTTCCAAGACATGGTTTCATACATAAGTGCCTTCACCACCTTTACTCTCTGTCGTTTCATATTCGCACTCCTCTCTCACTCTATTGTATGTTTATTTCATCTATTTTGTATCATGACTGCGCACCCCTATCCAACCCTGACTCACGAGGGCCTCTTTCCTATTCGCTGATACCTTACGAGCATTCTATATATGTAGTTTTACATTCGCATGTATATTCCTCAGTTCAATTATCATACATCCATCTTGTGCAAAACTTGACCTCACTGTGATCATCGTCTTGAGCCCTCACCTGTGTAGATTCTGATCTTTGACCAGAGGAGGACTTGAGTACCACTGATGAGTTTTTGTACTTCACCTTCATTACCTTAGCCTTCGAATTATTCTCTACACTGTCGGCGAAGGGCTCCGAAGGAGTGCCTTCGCCGGCGAAAGGATTGTCACTACTTAGACAACCTTTCCATGGCACCTTGCATGTTACATCATCAAGTGTCATGGGCTATTTCGCTATGACTGTAGATAGGGCGAGCCCCGTTCTGGCAGCCCTCTTATCTTGTGAACATTTATTGGTTCACCCTCTTCACCGAACAGCATACTTATTCGCACAAGTTATTCGGGCATTCGCTGTGTTCACTAATACACGATATTAATGCCTAAAAACCAATCTTGACACATCACCTGCATCACCTGCAGTGATGTGGGTGATGCGTACAGGTGGCTGATGTGTGCAGATGATGTGTGTGGGTGGGTGCTTGTGGGTGATGCGTGGGGGCGGGTGATGTGTGGGGGCAGGTGATGCGTGGGGGCGGGTGATGCGTGTGGGTGATGTGTGCAGGTCGGTGATGCATGTTAGCAACTCGGGGTTATGGCAGGGAAGGTTCGGTAGAGTTCTTAGAAAACTAGAATCAAATTCACTTTCTCAGTGAATGTATTGTCACTTTTATATTAATACAATACCTAGAATCAAATTCACTACATGATTTTCAGTCAACATGCTATGAAAATATAAAGAATGCTACTCGCCTCTCTCAGTGAATTTATTGTCACTGAGAGAGGAGCACTATCCTGTCTCAGAAGGCATATACGTGCACCCGGCCCTTTAGCGCTCAAGAGCTCGCGCGTCGAACTCATTTCAAACTCCGCTGGTGCAGCCGCTTGTGAAAATAGAAATAACAAAATGAAATGGAGAGATAGGTAGTGACTGGAAATTTTCAAAAATAATCAGAGAAGTGAATGCATGGTACAAGAACAATGTGAGAAGAGATTGAAACACCATACAATAAATTGAATACATTATGCTTGATTTTGGTGCAGGAGCATAAATGCACCCAACAATGCATGCATGCAGGTGATGCATCTGATGTAGGTGAGGTGGATGGCATGGCTGACGCAGTACTGCAGAATTAGTCGGTGGTGACATGGCCATAAAACATGAACTATGCCCACTTCTGCTCTGTCTTCTGTATATAAACCCCTGTATTCAAACCTGAACTTTAGTACAAATATAGACAATACATGCTAACACTCATACCATATGCCCATACACATATCTGTAAGAGCATTGCCATAATATTCAACCAAACTTCATGGTACACTTGTAGTGACAACAACAACTGACTGGTACAGGGAAAGGGCAGACATGTGCATCTACAAGTACCTTGAATGTGTCATCCACCCTTGACAGTGTTCAGGTGATATTGAAGACATAGCAGTATGAAGGAATAATAAGATAGCCATCTCATCTTTGTTATCTACCACTTGCCGAAATTCTGCGCCATGGTGGCGAAGGTATGCTTTTAGGTATGAAAAAGCCTCCTCGATCGGGTTCATGTCGGGGGAGTATGGTGGTAAATAGTAGAGCCACACACCACTAAATAATAGATATTTTTAAGTTCGCTCAGGAGATTTGTTGGGATTGCTTACTGTTCTTGGCAAATTGCAGGATCCATTATTCTTCTCCTTTTACCCTTTTTTTCAGGTTCCAGTGGCGTGACCTCACTGGTAGTGCGCCATAGTTTCAGAATGCGTTTGACAACGCGTTGTGACATGTTGAGATCCAGTGCGATATCAGCGACTTCACGAGTATACTTCTGATATATGACACGTTTTCTCAGTGTTAGAATAAATGGATAGCTATATCAAACATTATTCTAAGGTCTATACAATCGTCTAACTGAGCTAACATCTGGGAGAAATAATCCATGCACCAGTCACAGTGCCTGCCCTGGAAAGCAGGCACCTGGGCCCTGGTCAGAAGAAATATTGCTATGGGACTAATAGTCCCATACAGGGACATCGGACACAATGGAGATTACAGTATACAGTCCTATCTATGGACATACTGAATAGCTACCTCAGGAGAGAGGTACAGAGATGGCAAATGCCTTGCCAAGGCTGCTGTAGGCACACAGCACAGGACACACAAATTTTTCTATTCTATTCTATTCCCCTGACCAGCTCCACTGATTACGAGCTGTATTACATGTTGAAAGGGGCTTTGTATATTTCTCCGAGGTCCCAGCTTAGATACTTGTCAGTAGGACAAGTATCCCCATCATTGTTCCTGCCCCACAGCTGTATGCAGCCTGTGGAGCATTTCCACATTATCCTGACCCATTCTGTCACTATCTTGAACACTGGTACTCACTACTATTTTAGTATAAGTAGCTACCATAACTGTACGAACAAAACATCCAGAATATTATCCAGAACAATCCAGAATTGCTGTTTCACCTCCTGAAGTAACTGTAGACTTGTTTGATAGCTACAGAGCTTATTTCATGATAGTTTTCTCTAATTCTTTGTTGAGAGTGTACTATAACTGGCTACACTATACTGTTCCAAAAGCGAAAGCTTCGGACCTCTTGTTCCTCTGTTCTCACCTGTTTCTTCCTCGACTCGGTCACGTGACCTACATCAATCAGTGACACACTCGCCCCACAGAGCTTAGTCAGCTCGCGCATATACCGTGCACAGGGGTGCATGAAGAGTCCCCACTCCCTGAGTCATCAAATATATCTGTTCTAATATATCTGATATATTATTCCTAAAACTCAGATCCTCCGAGTATGTTTGTCATTGTCACAGAGGTTCTGGGAGATATCTAGGCATCGGATGGCACAAGTTACAACATACGCATCTCACGTGACACGGTTGCGTATGATGTCATGACTGACATCATGCCAGCAAGACTTCAGATGAAACAATGTACTGTCACATCATTGTAATTGGAGTATATGTAGACTTTATATTATATTTGCGTCCTTAGTAAAGCTGAGGTTTGGCCATGTAGAAGGCTGAAAAGGCTGGGAGCAGCAAACAGACATGCACCTCCCCCCCTTCCATAACCAGCCCATTGCAGGCTGCTTTTCTGTTTCAAACATTTATACATATGTATTACTATAATCTGACCAAGTTATAGCCCTGAGTGAAAGAATTTGAGGGCATAATGATGCATATAAGTGCAATTATTCAAATATTAAATAACTTAGAATAAGCCACATTTTGTATACCAAATGGTAGATACTACATATTGAAGAACATCTACAAAGTATCAACCCTTAATCATCAATGGTTGGGGAGATACAGATGGATCTTTGCAGGTGGCAGCAGGCAGCATGTATTTCTGACTCGGCCTTGTGTACCCGAAATAGCTGTAATGTATCCTTTCATTCCTTTGCTTTTCTTCATTGCTGGTATGAGAAACACATCAGCTGCATATAACATCCTTGGTACTGCGACCGCTAGGTAATATACTCTCATGTGCTTAGCTGTAGTACCCCCTGTTGGCTTTGCAAGCCTCCTGTACTGGCCTATGTACGCTTCTCCCTTTCTCAGTTCCTAGTTAGCATGGTCTTTGAACTGAGTTGCTGGTCCATTATCACCCCTAGCAACTTATGTGTCACCGTTGGCTTTACCATGTGCCCACCTATTGTTATTGGTGGCCTCTCCACTGGTCTTGTTTTGTTCGGTCTTTCTGGGACCCTCTCTCTGCGTCTGGTAAGTCCCATCAACCCGAACTTCTCTACCGTGAACTGGCAGTGGTGCTTCTCGGCCCAGCTGTATGCTCCGTCTGTTCTGACCATTATGTCTGATACCTTTGCGAAGGCCTCCTTTAGGTTCAACCCTTCCGCTATAATGGTTGTATCATCTACGAAGCCTATGCTTCCCCCCCCCCCCCCCCCTTTTTTTTTCCTTGTATGATGTCTATTACAGCGCTTTGCAGTACATAAGGCGGGCGCTTGTTTTGATTCCATTATTCGGTGGCCAAAATTAAAAAAGCTGTATAATAGCTAGTTCTCCATGGATTCAGTCCAAATTTGAAATATGAGGTCATATGAGCTTATATGAGGGCACAGTAGCTTAACATTGATGTAAATCAACTGGTAAAAAATTCACATTTTTGGCCAGGTGCGCCCAGACTAGAATGTCAATTGCAAGCTGAATACCTGTCAATAGCTTGTTGACAGATCTTGTACTCAGGACATAGGTCGAGGGATTAAACTACAATTAAGCTTTATATGTGTCCCAGACTAATTATATTGGCAAAAATCAATATGTTATGGATATATGACATATTTGTCCACCCTTGTCAGTAGGTGGGCAGCGGGAGAGCTGCATGCTGTTCCTGATAGTACAGATTGTGGCAGGGCGTCATCGGCTGGATAGGACACAAACAAGGGTGTCCCGCTTGATGAGAGGGCCCCAGCTCTGTTCAAGTTGGCCATCTGAATACCAGTGGAGTGCAGGGCCATATCAAGAAGGAGCGCGGGGTGATGTGGACCACCAGGGGTACCAGGCGATATCGAGGAGGAGGGTGGGTAATGTCAAGAAGGAGCGGGGTGACGGAGACTCACTAGGAGTGCGGGTGATGTGGACCAGGAGTGCAGGGACATGTCGGAGCAGGAGGAACAGCAGCAGCAACGGGGAGATGCGAAGCGTGACACGCGCATCGCGGTCCCGCTCGTCCCACATGCGCGGGAGAAGGCGCAGGCTGTGTCGCTCCCCATGCGCGCGAAGCCGCCGCCTCCCCACGCGATCTCAGGTAATCTGGCCGATAACAAGAATGGGTGAAGAGTGTACAGAGCTACGGTGCAGCTAGGTACCTCTCCATGTTGCAAGTTTGGCAAACTGCGCCTGATGATGAGGACTAGGGTACTCAGAATTAGAATCATTGGCATCATACCCATAGGATGAAGATGAAAAGGACGATCATGAGGTGCTCATCAAGGCAGAATCGACCACAACCTTGCCATGTTCATTCTCGATGCTGTCATCATCATCAGGGTACGAACCAGATCCAGATGAGACGTTATGTGACCTCATCGCAGAGGGTTGCTCCTCCCACTGCAGTTCACCATTGGCATCATATCCGCCCATGCCTGCTGCATGACGCATGCCCAAGTCGCCACCCCTGGGCTTGTGGCGCAGGAGCATCATGAGCTGGTACGTCGGCCCTGGGGCAGACATGCCGCCGGGACGCATGGTGAAGCTGCGGCAACTCAAGCTTGGTGCGGGGGAGGGGTGGGGGAAGCCGCAGGTGACGTGGACCCACAGGAACATGAGGCGATGTGGACCAGGAGGTGCGCAGGGCGACGTGGTCCAGGAGGAGCACGGGGTGACGTGGGTGCACAGGGACGAGTCAGAGCAGCAGCAGCAGCAGCATTGACATTGGGAATTGGAGTCGAAATAGGACCGCCTTGTTTCAGGTGGAAAAACTTGGTAATGTCTCTTTCCGTTCCTTGAGGGGAGCACCTGCGCAGAGTTGATAAAATATGTGGTAGTTACGCTCAATCTCGGGCTGGAAGATGAGCCGACAGCGCTCTAGCAGATAAGTGCATATGCGCCTGCCAAGAATATCTTGTTTCCAATCGATGAGAATCTATAGCTTGATAAGTAGATGCATAGTCTACCTTGATAGAGAGTACCTGAATGTACTTTCCTAATCTGGAGGAGTTATCGTTGCGAGTGGTTTTAGCATTACAGAATGACCGATTCTGTTTTCCCAGCCCCACTGACAATTAAAAACATGGTGATTCATTGAAATCAATTAAAAACTAGGCAGGGACCGCCCACCTTTCACCGGAAACAATGATGGTCTGGCCTGGACTGTCACTAGACATATGTAAAGGATGTCGATCTTAAGACCTTGTATCACAAGGGCACAACAGAACTTGACCAATGAGTGGTATTGTGAATGCTACGTAGTGACAGGTAAGAGTAAGATGCGATGGGGGCCGCTGGCCGGTTCCCACGCATAAACTATACAGTGGGTCCCTAAGGGGCCCACTGGGATTATGTAATAACTAATGTACATGTAGATACACGGGTTATTTACACCCTCCCCCTCTATAGACAACTATAGGGGTCAACTATTACTCATAGAGGTCATCCATGAGGGAGTCCTCTAGAGTGGCTGATACGATGACGTTGTCGTCGTACGGGGCCGGTGGAGCGCGTGACTCCTCCGGGGGCACCTCTGCGTCATCGGTGGTGATTGGGTGAGGCTGGTCGGCCTCACCACTAGCGGCGGTATCCGCTTGGGTGTTAAGGCCAGTGTCCTCGCGGAGCATGGCCTCAACGGCCGGGTCCTCAGTCTGAGGAGGGGGCCGGAAGCGCGCCAGCTCTTGGTCGAGCTGAGTGTGACCATGGCCCTCACATGGCTGGTCTCAATGACCTTTTGTTGGCCCTCGCGGGCGGCGGCACTGAATGCCGCGCTGGTGATGCTGCATTGAACATAATGTTCAATGCGTGCCACTCGCTCGCGAGTGACCCCCGCGTAGCAGGCCAACCATCTCGCTATCTTGGCGAGGGGATGTCGGGGCCGGCTCGGCACTCCACAGGGAATGGGCCCGTGATTGAGTGCCGCAGGGTGGTGCTCTGAGGCGTCAGCACTTCCCTGGCGTCGACGAGGTTCGACCATTGGTCTGTCGAGCCGAATAGGTCGAGTAGCCTCGCCCTGAGTGGTGATGCGACCCCTTTGACCCAGGGCGCAAGGGCCTTCAACCACATCCAGACATCCATGTCGTCTAGGTGAAGGTGCCATCCGCGTTGTCACGGATGGCGGATGGGATTCCTTCAGGGTTGTGTATCCAACCCTTCAGGATGGCCGCAATATCGTGCGGGGTACCGCCCACAATCCCTTTTGGGATTGCGAGCGCGTTGTTCATGCTCGATGCGTTTGAATACGCCGATCATCTCGCACGTACGCGCGAGCTGCGGCGTCTCTTTTGCCCGTGCTATGAGTTTGACGAAGCATGGGTCATCGAGCGGGCAGACGTCGTACCATTGAGTACGACGCTGTTGGGCCTTTCCTACCGGCCGTGGTAGGAGGCCTGTTTCGGAGATCGGTGGATCGCCGAGTGGGATGAGTGTCCCCTCCCCCGGGTAGGGAGGGTGAACTGTCCCCGCCGGCGGAGGCAGGGCCACGCCAGGCCCGATGTACTGGGCCTTGATCTGTGCTACCCGCCATTGAAGGGTGGGGTCGTTGACAGTGTGCGACGATGAAGCCGCTAGGTAAGCGCTAATCGCGCTTTCCTTCACAATGGCTAGCCCATTGACGGTGTGGGGGGAGCCGCGCAATTTCTTGCGCTTTTTCTTTGGCTGCTCTGCCAGCCTCTGTGCCCTTTCCGGGTCGTACGTCTTCCAGATGGACGAGTCTGACTCCCATCCATCTGGGACACCGTACACAGAGTCGGAAGGCGCGCTATGCCCTTCCGTCGTTGTCGGGGTCGGGGTCGGCGCTGACAATCGGGACGCTAGTCCCGATGTTGCGTGTGCCAGCAGAGGTACCGTCGTGCAAAGTGATGATGGCCCGGCCACTGGGTCCATGGCCGGGTCGTGTCACGGCCTTTTTGAGGCAACGTGGGCCAGGGTAACCTGGAGCTGGGCTGCAGCTGTTGCTCCAGTCCCTTGATCCTGGCGCGCTCGGTGCGAGCGCGTCGTCGCGGTCTTCGACCGCACATTCCAGCTCCTTGACCTCTTTTTTAAGGTCGTGGATTTCCCGGAGGGCTCTTCTCACACGTCACGCGCAATGCCCCTTGG